>CAJNOP010000004.1:5374546-5392399 GCA_905250075.1 Rotaria sp. Silwood1 | reverse complement strand
TAAAACTTCAGGAGAAACAAAATCAATTGACATTAATAAGATGAAAAATCTATTTGTCTATTATCGAATGAATATTTGTTTGGACAATAGAGATATAGATTTTTAGTTAGACGAAAATATTATCTGTCGTCACTTAGAGTTCCAATACATAGCAGAGAAACTCTTCTTTGTTGAATCGATGATAATCAGCAATAGTTACTCGAAGTACACTGAACATTTGAATTCAATTTAAGAACAAATATGACAACATGCCGTTGATTATCTGTTCCATTACGAATGCTGCACAACCAAGTTTTCTTTATAAAAAAAACCCATCGTTATTGAATGTATTCTTTGATACATCATCGTTTCAAAGATTCACTGTATATTCAAACAAATTATTCCGTTGTATCATTCATATCTTCTAATTATCACAACCTTGCAATGTCATAGTGATACCTCCCACTACAAATAAGTCAGCTTTGCAAGTAACACGGTAGATCTGTTGAGTTCATTATGTCTAGAATTCTTTTTACCTTAGGATTTTTGTCAATTATTTGCCGAAGATTGAAAAAAGAAGAAAAATTAATAGAAATCTTCTGAACGCAAAACCCACCGTGTACACAGGTAAATGCTGTTGTAACACGTTCTCGACAGTAAAGTGTAGAAAAACAAAACGCTTTATATAACTGGTTTAGATAACGTTTCAAATCATGAGAATAAGCGTGTGGGTGTGAGTGTGGGTGTGGGTGGGTGTGGGTGTGGGGATGTGGGTGTAGGTGTCGGTGTGGGTGGGTGGGTGTGCGTGTGGATGAGTAAAGAAAAGGTCTATATCTACAATGACACACCCACACCCACGCCCACACCCACACCCACGCCCACACCCACACCCATCCACACTCACATCCACACCCACCCCACCCCCACACTCACACCCACCACACCCCCACCCACACCCACACACCATCTTTATTGAATCTATTCATGAATATGTTTTCCTTCATCCACGTTACCCAAACGTATACAAGCACCCAAAACAAGAAGATAAGTAATAAAATCAGGTGTTATATCTGGATGTTGAGTAATTAATTTATCGAATAATGCAAGTGTATTTGTAGGTGTTTTACGTCTATTCGATTGTGTTATTGCCACATTCCAATTGCAAAGTACTTGAGAATGAGATGTTGAGATTTGAGTTATATGATTTATTAGATTATGATGCCAGACAATGATGAATGTTGGTAAACGTCGAATAAATAAAAAACGATTAGTAAACATGAAACTAAGAGTTTTATAAAGTGTCAAAGTTACTGATCAAGTCAATTGATTTGTGGTCTGGTGTAGTGGATTGGCTTAGCGTTAATCATTTGTTTCTAAGCTACACTTAGTAAATACACACCAACCAGGGAAGAAGATTTCAATTTATCCTAACGTCAAAAACACTAATTAGCGAAAGTACCGAACGATTTTGGGTGTAATGATTAAAAACATCATAGATCTTGCTAAAATCACATGAGTAGTTGAAGAGGTTTTCTATGGTTGCATTACATGTAATGACTCTTTTTCCTATTGATCCATTCTTTTGCATTTTCGATTGAAAAACTCTTAATTTTCAATTAAGTTTTGAATTTTTTTAATCGTATAATAGCAATTGGGTCTGTGTTAATGAGCATTCTTTTTATTTTAAGGGTGATTCCGTGGGGTATATACCAGTTTGGTGGAAGTGATCTCCGATTTTGATTTTGATCCTCCATTTTATCGGAAGACAGTCTGAAAAGCATATAGCAATAAAAAAGTTACGAACTTGTCCCACAAATTTCCAGCGTTCATCACGAAAACGAGGTGCATGTATGAAATCAGATAATGTGAGCAGCGAATTCGGATATTTCTTTCTGACATCCACTCGCTTGATCTGTGTTGGATGCAGAATTTAATTCTGCATCGAATGGTCCGAGTTCCAAACGGACCGCCTCGGGAAAATATGGGGTTTGGGTCAAAATACTGTGTTTTTGGCCCTATTCTACTAATATGTCTAGGAGAAAATTGCGCCTTGTCCTGTGTTCGCCATCTAATTGGTTTTCTTGGATTCAGAATTCCATTCTACGTCCAACAGAATCAATTAGAAAGCTAACAGAGTTCTAAAAGCGAATGTGAACAAGAAATACTTGAATTCGCTGCTGACTTTACTTACCTGAGGGGTGAGCAATATATAGTAGTCAGATTTTATCTCATCATCATATGTTCCTGATCGTTTGTAAATTAATTCATGTGAATATGTCGTAGTTTTGTATGAAGTATTATATATCTATAAGTCTCACTATGATCATATGAAATACTGATTCTGTGAATCAGCTTACAGTTCGCATAATGAATGGTCTTGAGCGGATTTCACCTAAACTACAAACAAAAGAGATAGGTTATGCACAGTTAAAATAGAACAATTTTCACTTATTTTTGTTTCAGCCATTTATTATGAAAAATAAAAACTGAAAAAACTTTTCACAAATATTCAACGAAAAATCAATTATGAATTCTATTGTTGAGGAATCCAATATATTTCACTTGAGTTAATAGATTTCAAAATTACTCTATTCTTGGCTCTTTCGAAGTATAAAAACTCGATGAATGATCCAAATTAGTTTACAAATGATCAAGAACATATATGATGAGACAAAATCTGACTACAATATATTACTCACCCCTGAGGTAAGTAAAGTCAGCAGCGAATTCGAGTATTTCTTGCTCACATTCGCTTTTAGAACTCTGTTAGCTTTCTAATTGATTCTGTTGGACGTAGAATGGAATTCTGAATCCAAGAAAACCAATTTGATGGCGAACACAGGACAAGGCGCAATTTTCTCCTAGACATACTAGTAAAATAGGGCCAAAAACACAGTATTTTGACCCAAACCCCATATTTTCCCGAGGCGGTCCGTTTGGAACTCGGACCATTTGATGTAGAAGTAAATTCTGCATCCAACACAGATCAAGCGAGTGAATGTCAGAAAGAAATATCCGAATCCGCTGCTCACATTATCTGATTTCATACATGTACCTCGTTTTCGTGATGAGCGCTGAAAATTTGTGGGACAAGTTTGTAACTTTTTTATTGTTATATGCTTTTCAGACTGTCTTCCGATAAAATGGAGGATCAAAATCAAAATCGGAGACCACTTTCACCAAAGTGGTATAAATCCCACGGAATCACCCACATACATTAACTATAAGTATTTGGATAATGGACTGTTCGATCGATAGCTTACTGATTGTTAGCTTTTTTTTTACTATATTTCTTCATAGGCAGTCCATTATTTTCATGTCTTGTTATTTTTGCATAAATATATTTAATAAATTGATTTGAGCAGATTATTCATATATTTTTATAATCAAAGAAATAAACTTCTATATAATAATGTGACACAAAACAAAACATGGAAGTTAATAAATAAAGTTGTTCTTGTTACGATTATTTGTTTTTTTTTTAGTTTTTGTTCTGGAAAAATGACAAAAAAAAATCATTATAGACGGAAGGCGCACAAAAAAAAAGGAAGAATAAGGCAATGGTAAGATGATTTGAATAGATAGTATTTTGCAATGGCACATCCTAACACGGAATGTAAGAATAAGTTAAGATAAATAGAATGAATGTAAACGAAGATTTCGTTGTAGCTAATGAAAACAAACAAATACACGAACGCAAAATAAAGAAGACGAATATGGATAATTTTTCATGTACAAGTGAGAAAGGAAAAAAAAATAAGTAGAATTTAACTAGATCACTGTTGTTGAAGAAGATTTATTTGCTTAGAGCGTTTCGATATATTGCACAGTACATGTACGTCGAATAAAATTTTTCTTCGATTAAACAGGACAAAACATTTAAAAAAAAAAAAAGAAAAAAACGGATAAATATATAAATTGCATTGATTTATGTTTGTGAGTTTCTTTTCTTTTCTAAATTAAGATAATATCGACTGTGAAATAAGTTCGAATATTTTTTTTTAGTCATTTTTATTTTGTTCAATTATTATTTGTAGTTGATAATTTTTGTTCTTTGATCGATGAATAACACTGACGACAAACACGTACATTTTTATATATTTTCATACGAGGTATATCGGTTTCAAAACGACTACATCTAAATAATGAATAAAATAGAACAATGAAATTGTAAGATATAAAAAAAAACATCTAAAATTACCTAGCACAGAATAGTTGTCCACAATTTCTAGAAATAAAAACAATAGAATAAAATTTTTTGAAATCATAAAATATTCTTTAGAAAAATGACGAGAAGTTTTTTGATGACTTTTTAACTACAGAACAACTTTCTCTACAAGTTTGTTCTTTAGTTAAAAATTTCTCATCGTCTTTCATAGATATTCAAGTAATCTATTCATACCTGCAATGATGTCGTCGTTCAGCAAATGAAAATCGAATTGAACAATCTTTACATGCTCCTACTGTTTCATCTTTAATCCAATGATCAGCATTTGTTCGACCTGGATTATCACTAACTGTCCAACTAAATATTCGACCACGTGCATCACCCACATATAAAATTTTATGATCTCTATAGAATAAAAATAAATAAATAAAATTGTTTTTTGTTTTTAATAATATAATACATACTTTGAAATACTAATTGCTGTAACAGCAGCTGGACTTGGATTTTCTTTTCGTTCATAAGCTGTATGCATTGTTAATTTACCACGATAATTTAATCGACGATCCCATTTAAAACCTTACGAGAGAAAAATAAAAAATATTTTATTACATGAATTTTTTTTTGAAATAAATAATCTTTTAATTTTCATTATCTAACCTTCTTTTAAATCAAGATAAGTTGATTTTATATGAGTTTCATTATTATTATTATTATTACTTTTTGCTTCAAGTATTTCAACATCTGTAACAACAATAAATTTATCACTACCAGTTGGACTATTTAATGATGATACAGGTGGTACATCAAGTGTATCTTTATTTATATTTAATTCTCCATCATCATCAAATGATCGATTAATTTGTAATGGTAAACCTGTTTGTGTAGGTGGTGTTCCAGGAGTTTTTCCTTCTCCTTCATCAGATTCAGCATCACTATCCATTGATATTTGACTCGTATTTGATTGTAATTTTATTTGTGATGGTTGAGATATAGATGGTAAACGACTTCGTTCTTCACCTAATGTTAACATTGAAGGTGATGATGGTGGTGGTTCATCAAGTACTTGATCATAACCAATAGTCCACATCTAGAATAAATTTATAATTTTATTTTAATATAATGAAAAAATTTTCTAAATAAAATAAACTTACACGAACAACACCATCTGAACTACCAGTTATAATCACATTTTCATCATCCCATTCATTCATCTAATAAAAAAGAAAAGAAAGAAAGAAAACAAAATTTTCTTTTTTTTTTTGTAATATATTCTATAAATATTTATTTACTTGAGACAAGGCAATACAAAGTATAGATTGTTGTCTACTATAAGCCATAGTATTAATTGATGCAAGTAATTGTCCATTTATAGTCCATACATAAAGATAACTTCCAGCTGCACTTGCAATATCACCCTTAGAAATAAGATTTTTGTTTTTGTTTTTGTTCTTTTTGTTTTCTTTGAAAAATTAACTTACAGTTAATTCATTAACACATATACATGATATTGATCCAGCATGATTTGGTAATTGTCGAATAAAATGTAAACGATTTAAATCCCAAACAATACATGTTTGATCATCCGAACCAGATATTAATATTCGATATGCTTGTGATGCTGTTAAATATGTTATTGTATCATTATGACCATTAAGACGAGTTTTAAGATGTAAACGTTTATGACGACCTTTACCAATTTCCCATACATTAATTAATGTATTAGTACCTGCTGTTATAACATATTGAGATGTTGGACATAAAACATTTGTTATTTTTCCATCTTGTACTAATTCATAAATCATTGAACTCTGAAGAAACAAAAAAAAAAAACAATTTGCAAAATTTTCTATTATATATATTATTTTATTTACTTTATCAGAATCAACAGACATAATTCGTAAACTTTCATCTGGAAATCCATACTAAAAGAAAGTAATAATGCTAGACATATAAAATTTTAAAGAATTAATTTTTTTTATATACTTGTATACAACGTGAATAATTTGGTGGTATTATTGCTTTAAATTGTTCAAGAGCAATTAAAGATTTTTCAGTTGGAAGAATAATACCAACTGCAGATTTTAATTCTGTAAAAGTTTAAAAAAAAAATTATATAATTAGAATTGATTTATAAAAAAATTCTACAATTACCTTTAATTGGCATTCTTGATGGTCGTAGACTATTTACATGATTAAAAAATAAATTTCTTTCAATACCAATTGAATCAATTAAAGATCGACTTAATTTTTTTTGTGGATGTGGTCGTTTAAAAAGCTAATCGCAAAAAAAAACAAAATGTATATATATTCAAATTTTAGAATATAGACTCAGTAAGATCTAACAGGAATTATAAAATTTTCAAAATTTGTTCATATGTTGTCAATGGAAACAGTAATTCTTATCCGATGTCCTATTTTAACAATATTTTCCAAGAAAATTTTGTTCATGAAAACTTATTTACTAGATTTACTTTTATAGGATGACATAGGTTTGTTTTAGAAGGAAAATATCTTATCCCATAAAGACAAACTTACGAGGGAATATTCCCAAGTGTCACATCGCTTTTGAGTCGGCCGTATGGGGATTATGTAGGTCCTAATGATCTATGAATCCTCCCAAAAAAGTTCGTGCCGCTAGCTTCTTACTGCTGAGATATAGCATTTTTACTATATGATTCGGAAAAAGCCGTGGTCCCCCTCAGAAACATCAGGAAAGTGAGTTTTGAGTTTCAGCCTGAAACTTTGCATGTATATAGGCCTCAATGAGAACAGTTTATTGTGAATGTTTCAGATTTTTTGGTTGCTCCTAGTCTGAGATAAGAACATCGGATCCGCTGGGGTATATGAGCAATTTTATGATAATTGTATCTTAGGATAGGTGCAACGAAAAAAGCTGAAACTTTCACAATAAAGTATTCTCATTGAGCCCTATATCTATGCAAAGTTTGAAATTGAAATTCAAAATTCAGTTTTCCAAGTGTTCTTGAGGGGGACCACAGCTCTCTTTTCTTAAACATACAGTAAAAAGGCAGTATCTCAGCAATAATAAACTCGCAGCACGAACTTTTTTCAGAGAATTCATAGACCGTTAGGATCTACATAATGCCCATATGCTCGACTTAAAACCGATGTGACAGTTGAGAATGCTCCCTTGTTAGTGAGCAAGTTTTCATCAATAAAATCTTTGCGGAAGATATTTCTACAATTGAAAATTTGGTGAGAACTAGTTTTTTTTTCGTTGATATTAAATCAACAGGAAAAATGGATTTTTATAATTTTTTTTTTGAAAATTACTTGTTTAGGAATTTGTCCAAAATTATTTATAAAACCAATGATCTAGAACGAAAAATAAAAAGATTTTAATTTTTTGTAACAAAAAAAAAACAACAGATACATACAGCTGATCGTTCAAGAGGATCACTAATATCATCAACATTAACAGCACCTTCATAAAATAAATGATGAAATACATTTGTTGCTTCAATAGCTGCTGGTCCTTCTTGTTTATATCCAAATATAAGATCAATCCATTCATTTAAATGTGCCGAAACATAATCACTTTCTAATGCCTAATTAAATCTCTCGTGTAATATCAATATATATAAATATTTATTAATTTAATTCTTACCATTCGATGAATACGTATAAATTCTCGAGGATCATTTTTTGACCATGGTGGTAATACAACATCATTTAATGCTAAACCATTTTGTTTTTTACCTATACAGAGAAAAGAAAAGAACAACAATATTTTCGAAATTAATTGAAAATCTATACCAAGATCAAATTTATTTGTATTAAGTAAAAAATCTGGTAAATAAAAGAATTCTGGAATAAGTTCTTTGACATCAGCCATATTATTTTTACTAGCTGATAACCATGAATCTTTAATACTATGAAACATTCGATCAGCAAGATCAAAATGACCACCCTTAAAGAAACAAAATAAAAACAAAAACAAAAAAGAACAATCTTTTTCTCACTTGTAAACGAAGAAAAACTTGAGTAAATGGTTCAGTTCGAACAAGATATGATGCAACAATCATTGCTGATGAATAATGTGTACCATAATGATAAGCTGGTGTTGAACCTGTTGGATCATCCCATTCAGCAAAACGTTTTTGAAATTGTACAAGACGATCAATAGTTTGAGCACCCATTGGTTTTGATAAATCACGAAAAGTAATTGGATTTGTTAAATTTAATTCCTTTAAATATTTAAAAAATGATAATTTATAATTTAACATAATCAATTGTATACAAATTTATTAATCGAAACTAGTTTCTTACTTTATATGTACGTTATCAATATATTGATATTAACTATGCTCAACAAATAAGTGATTTATTTAAAGAATTCGCGACAAAAAAAAAGAATTATGTTTGCTTTGTCTCAGATTTGTAACTGATCGTCATAAGATAATATCGGAGTGAAAAAATTCAAGGTTTGGAACTTAACAATCAGATGTTAGATGAATGATTCATTTTTCTATTCGTGCCGAAAAGAAATCATATCTTAGTATTCGCGAAACCGTACAAATATAAATTCTTGAAGATTTATATTTAAAAAGTGTTTTGGAAATCTAACCCTTGTCAGTGGATGAAAAATGGTCTAACAAACCGGCTAGGTGTTTTCTTCAATTATGAAAAGAACAGATCTCTATTTTATTCCTACATATATGTATATATTAATCTTCTATTATTCATTTCAAAATAGAAGAGTCGTACGTGTTTTTCTCATAACTTTCGATAAAAAAGTAGATACGAACCTATGGTTTTCACTGTTAGAAAAAGAAGATGAAGATGCATCAAATCATATAATACAAATTTTTCCTACAAGTTTTATTAAATGTTTTTTAATCGAGATTTTGGCAAGTAAATGTACCGTGCTCAGTCAACATAGGGCATTTTCGATTTTTAGGAGTGTATCAGAACCGCCAATCGAACACCTTCAAAATTGCACAAGGTCCAAATTTTTTATTTGTAAAATTCAGGGGAGTCAAAGGCATTTGACTGTGGACTTCTATCTGATTTTTCGAGAAAATTAAGCGAATATTTCTATATTTTCATAAAAATTTACTATATTAATCGAGTCCAAATGTACAGATTTTTTTGAAAACAAACTCAATAGAAACTCTCAAATCACTTGGTAATAAAATTTGTAATACAAGATTCGATGCAGCTTCATCTCTTCTTTTCAACGGTGAAAATCACAGATTTCTATCAGAAGTTATTTAAAAAATATCCACGCCTCTTCTAGTTTGAAATGGATAATAGTTTAAAATAGGCAACTATGTCTATATATTTAATATTATAGATTAGAATGATAATCATATACTACAGTTTAACTTACTTTACTATCATAATCCACTAAAATCCATGGAAACACTAAAAAGAAAATAAAAATAAAAGGTAACTATAATTTTTAATCAGCAATTAAAATACCTGGATATTGCATTAAATCATTATAAGATCGTCCAGCAAGTGTATTTAAATACATTAAATATTGAAAATTACTAATTTCACCTTTTTCCCATCGTTGTGTAACAGAACGTTCACCCATAAGTGTTCCAATAAAGCTCGTTCTAATAAATATATTAAAAAAAAAATTTAACACATTCTATAAAAAAATAATTTCTATAATTGATTCTACAATTTCTTTTTTGCGTTTTTCAAATATCATGCAAAAGAAAAAGAATACTACGAAACTAAAATTGTCGAAAAAAAAAATATATATATATAGACAATCGGATCGTCCCTGTCATAGAAGAAGTTAAATAATAAAAAGTTCTATCAATCTTTTATAAAATTCAAAAGAAAAATTATGAGAAACCATTCATATCTCATCATGCATTTTGAAGAAAAAAACAAAGCAATCATTTCTTACATTTGTTTACGATTTCGAAGATGACTATTATTATAAAAAATTAAATAAATGTATTAAACTATATTATCTTAATTTATTATATTATCGAATAAATAAAATAAAAATAATTTTTTTATACCCTTGTTCTATATTAATACTTCGTCGTTGACCAGATACAGAATGAATAGCTGAATCAGTTAATTCTGTTGCTGAATTAAGTAAACGTTGATAAACTTTATTACGTTCTTTACGAACAAATACAAGTAAATAATTTCGACCATCAGCAGCAAATAATTCCAAAGCAATAGGCTTAAATAAACAAAATATATTTAAATATGAAAATTTTCTTCTATATTTACTTGTAAAATATGTCGACGTTTATGAACTTCTTTAATATCTTCATAAGCAAATTTTGAACATTCTTTTCTATATTGTATTATATCAGTATTTGTTATTGTTGATGATTTAGGTATTAATGGTATATATTCATTACGACATTTATCTAAATCAACAATTTCATTTTTTTCTGTATTATATGTATATCCTTCAAGAATATAGAAATGTTCACGACCAAATATTAATATTCCTTCACTACCATCAAGTCCTTCAATACGTGCACAACGAAATGCTAATGAAATCTATAAGAATAAAAATATTTTGTTGGTTTTTTTTTGGTAGTTAAACGAAAACAATAAAAAAAAATTTAACACAAACTTTTTCATCTTCTTCAAGTAATCGTAAAACATTTTGATTAGTTTGTCCCATTTCTAATGTTTCATTTGATGTTGTTGGTGTTTCTAATTAATACAATAGAAAAAAATCAAAATTTTCAAAAGTAAATTTTTTTGTATGTTTATTTACGTTGAGTTTCAGCTTCTGTTTCAACTTCATCTTGTTCTAAATTAGTAACCATGGGATCTTCTTCATCATCATCACCAACAATTAATCCTTCTATTGGTAACATATCAGTTGATAATGTTTTCTTTCGTACTGATAATAAAGTTGGTGCAAGTAATTTTTTTTCTACGAAAACAAAAATTTATATTAAAATATAATAAATTATATTATTAGAATTACCTTCTTCATTTGTCCATAATTCACTATCTTGTCGAACGATTTGTTCTGTTGGTGATGAAGATGATTCATTAGTTTCTTTTGATGTAACTGCAATTGTGGATGGTGGTAGTGTTGGTGATGATTCATTTGTTTCTTTTAATATTGTTGTTGAAGATATGACAGAATTGTCAATCGATGGTGGACTTGTAATAAGTAAACGATCGACAAGTTGAACTTGTCGATCAGAATATTGTTTGGAATCAAATGAAATGGGTGGATTAAATTTTCGTTTCTATATTAAAGAAAATAGAGTGAATAATATTATTTATTACAAAATTCAATAGAAATAATTTATCTTCACCAAATGGTAGAATAAGAGTACATTTTTCTGAAATCTCAATAGAGATAATATAGAAAGCATGATAGAGTTAATTTTGTTGAAGAGAAAGGATTTCCTATTTATAGATGAATTCATATGTTTTCCTATATTCATTGAAATATGTCAGCGAACATGTGTACCATTTATTATTCCTCAGTTCTTTCATTTCAGATCTTGGCTTTGATTTTCGTTACTAAATAACTAAACAGATGTATTTCTTAGGAATGTGCTGTATTGGGGTGAATACTGAATAGTGATTCACTGATTACATTTGCATTGATATTTACCGAAGTTTGACTACATTGATATCTAAGTTTGCTGCAATATTTAGCCACCAACTCTATCAAAATATGACTTTTTTAAATAACATTTTATTCCAAATGCTTCAACGAACACTGATATCAGTGTTAGAGACATGCATAAGAGCTTTCTAAAATGATCTGCGAATAAATTAGGTTGACCACTTCAGAGATTTTTTAACGGCGAATTTTATTCTTTGATGTTCATGGTACAAACTGATGATTATTGAAGGCTCAATTCACATTTCTTTAAGGATTTACAAAGGCGGGGTCCAGATTTACATCGATTTGTTCTCATGGGCGTAGATCTCGAAAGAGACACCAATCGAATTCCGAAAAAGAAAGATTAAAAATATAACTTCTAATTCAAAAAATCTCTTGTGTTAAATCTGATCTATTAATAAGATATTGAGTCGATATCGTTTATTAAGTTTTCTATTCTGATCAAAGAGAAATTTATGCCTTTGTTTTTCATACTATGACCAAAATAAATTTATTTACCGTTTGTTCAATTGGAATACGATGGGGATAATGTTTATAGAAATCTTCATTAAGTACCATTCGTTTACGCATACGACATGGTCCTTCAATAAAATCAAGTTTATATTTTGCTAATGGATCTGGTTCATCAAAACCCCATAAACCACGTTCACGTAATAAATCATGTTCAATAGCCAACCATTCTTCATATAGATAACTAAATTTTTGTTCGCAATTCTTCAAAAGAAAAATTTTTATATCAAAAAAAATTAGTATTGTTTTTTTTTTAATTATAAGGTTTTTATACTTGTGCTAATCGACGATATTCATTTTCAACATTTTCTTTAACACTGGAAACAGTAACAGACATTAAAGCCAAAGCACTCTTTAAAATAGACAAATACAAGAACCATATGAATAAATAATTTTTAAAAAAAAGAAATTTTCTAGTTTTACATGAATGGTTGCTCGATCTAATTTAACTTGTTCACGTTTTGATTTTGTTCCTCGAAGTTGATGAAGACTTGATCGAAAACCACCTGTTACACCACCAGTCAATCGTTGTATACGCTAAAAATATAAGTTTTCTATTTCAATATTTTTTCTATTTAAGCTTCCAATGCATTAGACTTATCCTAGGCCTTAATTTCAGAAGAGTTACCACTGAAAAAACTAGCGTTAGCGATGGGAACGATAAGGAAACGTTTTTAATGAGCTATGAGAATGTCCTGAAAACTGTTCGGGCTAATAGCTTATTACTGCTGAGAAACTGTATTTTTTAGGGAAATGCCGTAGTCGCCTCTCAGGAGCACCAGTAAAAATTGAGTTTAGAATTTCGATTTCAAACTTTCCATAGAGACAAGAGCCAATGATAATAGTTTGTGTCTATGCAAAATTTGAAATCAAAATTGAAAACTCAGCTAATCTCTAGGATAGATCAGAGCATTCTGTTAAAAAATAGGATATCTCGCTAGCAATAAACTATGAGCCTGAACTTTTCTTAGTATGCGTCGCATAATGTAAAAAGTCAAAACTTCTCTTGGCATTTTATGAGAAACCGAACCACAAATTCTAAATGATGTAATCTGAGAACCGCCAAATGAGAGTAAAGCTAAAAGCTATATTTTGGAGCATAGGAATACTCTAGGGAACCTTTTTTTCGGAGGAAGGGAGCACAATCTTTATGAAAATTTCACTATATATATAGTTTCTAGTATGGAGTCTATCTTGAAATTCTTAGACTTTTCCGTTGTACGATTAGAATTATTTTGTGATTACGTTTAAATTAGTTGTTAGCTGTAAGAGTTAAAGTTTTTACATTTATTCATAGTAAAAGAACTTATTTAAAAGATAAATCTTATAAAAAAAAAATATAAAAGTTGATCATATCGTATTTTGATTAATTTCATCTATATAAATAAAACTTTTTTCATTCAAATAATTACATACCGAACCAACATGCATAATTTGTTGTTGAATTTTATCTGTTATTCTTGATTCTCCTTCGACAAATCTTGCCCAAACTTTTGATGCTGATTCAAACAAATATTCACTATAAAAAAATAAATTCAATAAAATATTTTCTTTTCTTAAATTTTCATCCTTCTTTTTTTTTTTGTTATATCTCCTATTTACCTAACATCAACTAACGTAGTTTTATTTTGTGTAACTAATTGTGAAAAATTCATTTTAAGTACTTCTTCTAATGCCTAGAAAGAAAATGAACAACTAAACTAAAAGTTTTTTCTTTTTTTTTTGTTCATACAGGTTTCTTTTTCATATATAATTCTGACCAAATACGTTGTGCAGCATTAATTATTAAACTTTTATTAGGTTGCATAGGTGATGGTGGACTATCAAGACGATGATACCAAGTTGATTGTGAACTTGAACCATCACTAAAGTAAATTTCAATTTTCAATAATGTTTTATCATGTTTTTGTTTTTTTGTTTTTACCTGAATTGTTTTGTTCCTGTTTCATCAATTAAAATAATTAAACAATAACAAAGACAACCAAAAAATTCAATATCTTGATTCGAATCCGAAAAAATCAATTGTCGATTATTAGCTAAACGATGTAATGCATCAAGTGCAGTCATTTGATCTAAGAGAAATACAAAAAAACATGTTTTTAATTATAAGAGTTTTTTGTTTTTTTTTGTATTATTTACCACCAAATGAATCAGTTTTTCTTGATAATTCAAATAATATTGTTCGATTTAATGAACGAAAAAGTGAATCCATAAATGTATTTGAACCTCGTTTTTTTGCTTGATTAATTATTTTAATAATAAATTCAAATATATATTTTGGTTCACGATAGTCAATATCCCAAATTTTATCAACCATACGTTCAATATAATGTGTAACATTTTCAAGTAATATTTTATATGATGATACATTAAAATTTGTTAATGAAGTATTTGATGTTATTGTTGATAATGTACGTGAATATGTTGATCGTCCGGATTCATCATTAATACCATATTGGATTGTATTTATTTGATCTTCATTTGAATTTAATGGACATAATTCTGATGTTTCTAATTGTTCAATTATTGATTTAAATACACATTGAACAAATATTTGATATGTTAAATCAGAATTCATATTTTCTGGAAGAGCCTTTAAGAAAAAACAAAAACAATATTTTTTAAAATAAATTATTTATTAGATTTGATTTATTTTATTTTTTATATTAAACATACAGAAAGAAAATAATCAATCACATTTGGTATTCGTGCTGTATTTGAATAGAGACTATCGATAATTATATCTCGAACAATATCAACTATTGTTCCACGTAATGTTGTATTTGATGTAAATGTAGCTAAGCAAAAAAAAAAATTGAATAGATTAGTTTAAGTTTTCATGACTTAACGTCAAGTTTGAATGAGAAACTTTCCAAATACATGAAATTTTTAATTCAATACCAGAATGTTTTCTTAAGATATTTAACAAATAAGAATAAAAAGTAACTAAGTTGGTAATTGGAAATTCTTACTTTTTCATTGGAGAATATTGATGAAAAATTCAATACTACGAAAAAATTAATATCGTTTTAATCATCTTTAGTGTTTTAAGCAGTATTGGACTGAGAGCGGCGCGAGCGGGGAGAGTACCTCCTGCTTTGAGAATTCTGGTTCAGATTTTTTCTTAATTTAGAGAGATTATTAAATAGTTTTCTCCGATTTTGGAAAAATATAATCGGACAAATTTTTATAAATTTTACGAAAAATTTTCGGCTACTTTCTCTGATTTTTGGGTATCACTCCCCCTGTTCTGACCTCTTCGCGCCGCCCCTGATTGGACTTATCACCATTATTAAAGACAAGTATTTTAAAAAAACAATAAAATGAAGGTTTACAGAGAATTTTGGGTTTTCAATTTGACTATTTTTGATAAATATCTCACAAAAATATCATAGTATGAAACTGAAAATTTCATATAAGTGGAAATTTACAAGCTCAAAATCAATTTTGAGAAAGTAAATTAAATAAATAATTATTATTTTTTTTGTTTTTGTTACCAATTAGAGAATCCAGATCAGATGTTGATGAAACAGATTCTTCAGTATTGACAGTTTTCTTCAAAAAAAAAACAAAAAAATGCAAGTTTTGGTTTGTTTCCAAGCGAATTTAATATATTTTACTTGACGAGTAATTGTATTTGATGAATCGAAAGATATTTGATTTTGCTAAATAAATATAATAGAAAATGATTTAATAAGAGAATAATCAAAAACTTACAATTATTGGAGGAAAAACAATGGCACATAAACACGAAAGATATTCAACTGTTTGAGCATAATTAAAAAATTCACTTTTTCGACGATATAATTGATGATAAAATTTTAATACAGCTAAACCATTTTGTTCAGCTTGTTCATTTTCCTAAATTTATTGAATAGAAAATTTAAAAAAAACAAAATTATTTAGATTTTTTTTTTTTACTTGTGAAGCTAAATTTCGAACCATTGCAAATATAATAGGACAAGCATCTAATTCATATTGTTGTTGTGGTGTTGATGATTGTTGTTTCGATGATATAGAACTTGCAGATGAAAGACTCGCAGCAAGTGGTGTATGAATATTTATAAATTTTAAAAATTTTTCAACACTAAGCTAAAGACAAAAAAAAAAAAACATAATAGAAAAATGATTTGAAAATTAGATTTCTTTTTTTTTTGTAAAATTTTTCTAGATGATTAATATAACAGATTATTATGAAAACTTTAAAATGATTGAATAAATAAAATGTTTATTCTATGTGATAAGATTTACTACGATTAGAATTTATTTTTATTTTATTTAATAGATAAAAGAAAATATTTTTTTGACATGAGTAGGATCAATCATTTTTTTTTTTACTCTAATTTCGGTGAGAAAAAAAATTACTTCCGGTTCCGTCGAGATCGAGACCATCTTACTCATTTCTTTCTTTATATTAAAACTAATCCATAATAATAATTAGTTTTTTTTGTCAACAAAAAAATTTATGTTATAACACGAAAAAATGAGCAGACAAATAACCTAAATTTATCATAATTAAATACAGAATATCAATCTTATGAAAATTCAACTGATTTTTAAGAATGTATGTTTATTATTTTATAATTCAATTGAAAACAAAAATTGAATACATATAAAACAATTGTATTATCAACGCGTTATTTACTTCCAATTACATGATTTACATATTAATATAGAATCTATATGACTATCATTTACAATGCAGTTCAAAACTATTATTTTGATTCCTTTATCATATATATATATAATATGATTTCAGAATTTCAAACTTCTTCGAAAATAATTGTATTCTTAATCCTAATCCGTCCACCTAGGATGTATACGTAGCCTAATTGATAAAATAAACATAATACATAACATTGTTACTAATTTATCATAGACATGTGAAGATTTGATTAGAACAAGAACAATTAGTTTAAATATAACAATGAATTTCACTGGAGTCTGACCGAACTCTAGATAATGAACAAGCATTCACATGTATTTCGTAATGATATACTCATATAAATAATAGTTGTGGGTAACTAGCAGATATTATCAGCAGACTCTACTTGTCTCGTTCAGAATATGTCTGGAAAAACAAGTAATTTCATCTAATATTGTTTATTTATAACAATATGATGAAATTAGCTAGGTTTCGCACGAATTTCCAAGTGGCAGTGACGTATCCAAGATTTTTCAGTATGTTGAATCTCGATTTCTGAGCATGGGATCCAGATAAAACTCATGGAAGGTGGTGTTGGATATAAATGATGAAATTTTATCAAAAAAAATTTACACTGGGAGTTTGCGAAAAAAAATTAGCATTTTCCTGATTCCCCCCTCTAAAATTTTTTGCTCTTAGTAGTATCATGGTTTTTAGAATTTCATAGGAAGCTACACCGAATTTCATCGACAGATTTCAAAGTTCGTCTAAAAATATGCAACCGTTCAAGAGTTATGACGTTTTGAATTTTTGCTACATGTGAAAACAATTTTTGCATAATTTCAAAATGTCATAACTGTGGAACGATTGCATATTTTTTGACAAGATTTGAAATCTATCGATGAAATTCTAAAAACCATGATACTACTAAGAGCAAAAAATTTTAGA
>CAJNOP010000004.1:5333846-5374446 GCA_905250075.1 Rotaria sp. Silwood1 | reverse complement strand
TCCATCATTTAGATCCAACACCATCCTCCATGAGTTTTATCTGGATCTCATGCTCAGAAATCGAGATTCAACATACTGAAAAATCCTGGATACGTCACTGCCAAGTGGTCATGTTCAGGTTTAATATATATATATATATATATTTGTCTGTTTTCTAGACATACATCAATAGTGAACATGTTAAATCGTTAATTCTGTCTATTTTTTTTAATTGAATTTAAAAATGATTATCGCTATCATATTTTTGAAAAAGACATCTTTTTTTTTTGTATTTTCTAACCTCTGTTAGTTCCATCATATCATCAGATGGCATGAATCGAAAAAGAAATGCTGTTAATTGATAATAAATTGGTATAATTTCTGATTGTTGTGCATATATATATTGTAAAAGAACAAAACCCGGTAAAGGTATAGATACATTTGTATTATTTCCAAGTGCCATTGTTGAATCAATATTTAATGTAAATGTAGGTTTTGTTGTTGGTCGATCATTAAATACATTAATCCAACTATCATTATTTATTGCTAATGGTGATACTGGTGTTGTATTCGCTGTATTTGATGTTGTTGTTGTTGTTGTTGATGATGATTGTATTGAAGAATTATTTGTCATTGATGAATTTGTAAGTAACATAGCATTATCATGAAAACGAGTAAGTGCATTTGATGATGATAAAAGAAAAGCAATAAGTAATTTCGTTGTTAAAATAATTGTACGTGGATGAAGATGTGATTGTAAAAAAAGTAGAAGCCAATCATAACCAAGATGTGTTAGAAATTCATCAGTTAAACTAAAATGAAATAAAAAATATTTAAAAAAAGAAATTCATATTTTTTTTTTTATGGTTAATTCATACTTTGTTTGTGAACGTTTTTCTTCAGCTATTGTTCGAGCTAACATTTCTAAAAGATAATTACGTAAAATTATATTTTGTATACCAATAGATAAATCTTCAGTAGCTAAAATATTAGAGATAAAAAAATAGAAAAAGTCAAAATAAATAAGATATTAATTAATAATAACTTACGTCCATAAATATTCATATTTTTTTCTGATATTGAACTTGATGGAAGAAGATAAACAAGAAATTGACCAAGTCTAAAAAAAAACATTTAATAAAAAAATAATTTTTATTATTATATTTTCTATATGTATTTACTTTAATATATCATTTGTAGTTTTATATGTAACAAGTAATACACGTATAAGACTTATAATAATTAAACGTGTTGATTCATGTAATGAACTATCTTTAAGTAAATATAACAAACGTGACATTAAATTAATTTTTTGTGATAATTTTTGGTTCATCATTAAATTTTGTGTATCACTAAGAAAATATAAGAGTTTTATTTTTAAAAAAAAGGAGAAAATTCCTTTTTTTTTTACCTTGTTAAAAATACATCAAGTAAATGATCAAATAATGATTTTTGTATATCAAGACTAGCACCTTTCCAAATCTAAAAAAAAACGAAAAGTACGATAATTTGCAATTTAAAAAAACAAAAAAAAAATCTTTTACTTCAAATTCACATAACAGATGTTCAAAAGCAGCTGAATTTGTTATAGCTGTTGATTCACGTATTGTATCAATTGTACCAACAAGTGTACATGTTAAATGTAATATATGACTATTAATTAGATAACGTTTTTTAAGAAATAAAAGACCAAGAATCTAAAGAAAAAATATTTGAAGAAAAAAGATCAATATCAAAATAAATATTTCGAATTACTTGATATGCTCTTGTTCTTAATAGTTCATGTTGCATTTGTTTATTTGATTTAAGTATACAAACAAATGCTTTAACAGATGCATAAAATGCTTCAATATCATTTGACATTGCTATTAAACCAAGCATAACATTTGGACCACCAATATATTCAATAGTTTTTGATACAGGATTTGGAACAAATATACGAACACCTTATAAAAGAAAAATTAATATTAAAACTTCACTACAATACATTCGATCAAGCCAAAAAATTTCTTCTATCTATATTAGAAAATGTTTCGGGTACCGAAGTTTTTTCTTTGACTTAAAATATGATATACTACTGATTTTTATCAGAGTTTTACAGCACAAGCTTCAGTTAAAAAAGCATAAAAATAAAATAAAATCAGAAAAAAAGTAAGCATCTCAAACAATGTCTCGTATCAATAAAAAAAAAACAGTTTAATTCTATCAGATATATTGCAGTTAAGAAAGACAGGAAGGGAGCGACAATTAGCCGTCGCGACCCTAATACCTCCTAGCATCCCTTAAAGATGATACTAACTAGGGAACATTCCCAGGTGAAGGAGCGATTTTCAGCCAGGATTTTGTACATCTTGTAGCTCATAGTGAGCTATGCTTATGGTAAAAAAAAGTTCGAATTTCTGACTTGATTCTGAGGAGATACCGAGCTCCTAGTGAATTTTCTCTATAGTATGCCTACATTGTTAGCAAAGCTATACTTCCGAATTTTGACCTGAAACTTTGCTTACATAAAGGCCTCAGCTAGACTAGTTTGCATAACAAATTTCGGAAGTTTTGAACAAAGTCTCTCTAAGATACGAAGCTTTGAAAAAAATGCATAGTATATATATTATTATGAAAAAGGGACTATACCTTGATAGTTTCATATCTTAGAGAGACTTTGTTCAAAATTTCTGAAATTTTTTATGCAAATTAGTCTAGTTGAGGCCTTTATGCAAGCAAACTTTCAGGTCAAAATTCGGAAGTATAGCTTTGCTAACAATGTAGGCATACTATAGAGAAAATTTACTAGGAGCTCGGTATTTCCTCAGAATCAAGCCAGAAACCCGAACTTTTTTACCATAGGCATAGCTCACTATGGGCTACAAGATGCGTAAAACCTTGGCTGAAAAGTGCTCCTTCACCTGGGAATGTTCCCTAGTAAGTTTATTTTAATACTTTCAAATTGGAGAAGCATAAGATGATAAAGATTACTTTAGGAATACATTATTTTCATCAAAGATGGAATTATATTTCTTAGAGTATCAAGCACTTTTGCATAGTATGTAACAGTACTAAAAGAAAAAAAAATATTTGAATTTGATGTAAACATTTGAAACAAATGGATTATGGATCTTATAATTGATTATTTATGTTAAACTTTGAGATTTCTCGATTATCATAAAAATGTTAAAAAAAAAAAACTTTTTATACTATTATATTTACCTAAATAACCAATGACTACACCGCCAATCGTTCGAGCAGGACCATTATAAGGTGCTGCAATGTTATGTAAAATTCGAATAGGTACTGTTGATTCATTTGTTGGCATATTCAACTAAATATGAATATCAACATATTAAATATTGAAATCAGAAGAGCAAACGAAATGATATATGATAGTTTTAAGTATAATTCCTAACAATTGAGATTTCTAGGTAATATGTTTTTATTTCTTAAGAATATAATTCAGCATGTCGAATCTAACGTACATATGGTTTTGTAAACAAGTTCATTATTGATGACGAATAATTTAACGATGGCACCTCTCCAGTTGTTCTCTTTCGATTCCAATGATATTTTTTTACATATAGACGCACTTATTGTTTAGAAGCCTCATATTTTCGAACTTTGTACATATAGAGAACTCAAGTGGAATAGTATACATTACCTATCGATAAGTCTCATACATTGAAAAACAGTTTGTTCAACACTTCTGAAATTTTTTTTATGGAAGTTAGTCAGGTTGATTTCTTTCTGTACACAAAGTTTTAGATAAAAATTCGATAATTTAGTTAAATATCAATAGAAACCGATATTCTTTTAGAGTTTTTATTAGAATAATCTATAGTATCTATAGATAAGAAAAAAAAAACCATTGAAATAGGGAGAAAACAGCTAAATAGATTCCCTTGTAAATGGATTTTTTTAGAATTAATACATTTGACTCAAATTCTCCATTGACTAAAATGTCATACGAAAAAAAAAATGATTATTATAATAACATGATATTTTTCGAAATTAATTAATCAAAACTTTGAAATAAGCTATGTAGAAAAGATTTATTCATAATAATAATTCTTATATGAAATAAATATTCTATTACGATTCACTAATCTTAGCTAATCAATTTTAGAATATATATATATTCAATATTGAATGATTATTTCATCTAGAGACTATAATAATTAATTGAATTTATAATTCAATTCTTAATTCTTTTAACTGAAAAAAAATCAATATTAATTTCATAAGACTTTCTCTTTTGTTTTTTTAACTTATACCTGTTTAGCAATTAATTTTGCATCATTTTTACTATAGAGCTGTCTAAAATGTGATAAAGTTGTTTCAAAAAAACTAGCTGGATGTAAACCAAATATAATTCTATCTTCAGGAAATAATGGTGAAAATATATCATTAAGTGGATCTAAAAAGAAACAAGAATTTTATTTTATTTTATTAAGTAGATTAAACATTTCCTTTTTTTTTTTTTTTTGTTCACATACCAATACAAACAGCTTGAAATGAACCAATATAATTTGGACCAGCTGCATATAAAGCTAGAATAATTTGTGATGAAAGTATATCTTCAATAAGAAAACATGGACCTTGACGCCATTGTACACCTGAATGTACACGTTGTATTGGTAATGAACCAATATATGCAAATGTTGAAATACTATTTCCAGGTGGAATAATCATATTAGTTATATAATGTAGCTAAAGAAAAATATTGTTTATTTTTTTTTTAAATTAAAATATATTATAGAAGAAATTAAAATTTAAAATTTCAGTTTTTTTCTTTAGTATGAACTTGATTATTTTTATTTTTTTGGAAAATACGCAATATTAAATTAAACATTTGAACATGATTAATGCATGACATTTGATATTGCGTAGTTTTTTTTTTATTGTCATACAATGACATTTCTTTGTTAACTAAGTGTCATTATAGTTACATGCTTCAATAGGATTCATCAATCCTGCACACACATATAACATTGTATGCTTGAATGAATATTATTGTTGATAATGTTGTTCAATTGACATCATGCAAATCGAGAAATTGATACTTGAATAAATCTAATAGATTTAGTGTATTTGACATTGTAAGGAGACTGATTTTTTACGAAATATTAAAGATATTTTTATTTTCTATAGAAAAAAAAACTGAAATTTTAATTTATCTTAAGAAAATTTAGAATTTTTGTTTTTGAATTCTAATTTCTTCTGTGATAAATATCTTTTTAAATATATTATTTACTTTTTGTAGAGCCATTTGTTTTCCATTAATATATAATGTAACAGCACTATTTTTAAGCATTCCTTTAGTCCAAACAAGTGCTATATGTGTCCATCTTTGTTCAATCATCATTTCTGAACATATAAATTTAACTATACCATCTGATTTAATATCATCTGTACATATGGAATCATTATGACAATCTTTCAAATAAAAGAAAATTATTTTTTTTTAAGTATTATAATAACAAAAGATTAAAAAAAATTTTTTTTTTTTTCAAGATTTTCTTGGAAAAAACTCAATTAAGTACAAGTATAGAAGATGTAGGATGTAGTCAATTGTATTCGTACAATATCTTCTGTACTAATACTTAATTGAATTTTCGAGCATACTCTGTAAAAGATATCATATGTAATGAAAATAAAAAACACAATTGAATTTAATTACCTTGGAATGGATGTTCTTGTGTTGATACTAATAAAGATTTATCTTTTGGATGTATATATACTTGTAATATAAATCGATAATCTTCATGATTAAATGTATTTCGAATAATAGTTAAAAGACGTATTGGATGTATATTATCTTTAATAGGACCAAATTTTTCAACATAAAACCATGTTGAATAAGTCATTCCATATTGTGGTGGAAATTGTCTTTCACCACCATTTGTTAATGTCATACCACCTTGTAATATAATATCATTGGCCATTGTAACCATACCAAAATTACCAACAACATTATTTGATGATGTAATAGATTGTGGACTTATACATGGTAATAATAAAGCACCAAAACCTTCAATACCCATATTAAATTCAACAAATGATGGAAATATTACTGAAGATGTATTTGATAATATTCCTGTTGGAGAATTTGATGATAATAAAACTTGTGTTTCACGACGAATATCACGTAATGTTGTCATTGAAACAAGACATTTTATTCGATTTAATGGTACAAATGGTTTATTTATTAAATTAGCATCTTTTGAAGAAGTCATATATAATGTTGGATTAATTATTGAATCAATACCCATACGTAGAAATTGTCTTTAAAGATAAATAAATAAATAAATAAATACATATATATATTTATGTACTACACAATATAGGTCATAAATAGTATTATGATGAAAAAAAAAAAAAGTTGAAATATTTTCACTTCACTTTGCCCGAGTAGACTCATTTTTCGACTTCATTTAAGAAACTTCACGTATTGTAAAGTAAGAAAAATACATGTGAAATGTTTCATAGATAATTTTCAATTTTCATCGAAATGAATTAGAAGAAATCAAAACAAACTTTATAGATGATACTATATTGATATAAACAGAGCACTTTTTCAAAACTATTCAGTTTTGAAAAATGTTGAAATGTGTACTACATAAATAAAACGCTCAATTATGGCCCTATGAGCACCAATTTCCTTGCAAAACCCAGCGTTCTACGATTTGAAAATTCGAAATTTTCTAATCGTTGACTTTTCAACTAATTTATATTAAAAATTTATTCTATGTACATCCAGTTCATTTTGGATTTTTTTCTTATTATTCTCTTAAACTAGCGAGAACCCGTGCATACTGCACGGCACCTTTTTTTTCTTGAACGTACAACCTCAAACCTTTCACGCGGTAACAGACACACAAACACTCAACATTATGTACATAGAAGCCCTACGGCGTGATATTCTTATATCGCTAATAGCCCATATAGCCTTACGGCCTTTTAGCCTTATCCTCTTATAGCCTTACCCCTTATAGCGTTCCTCCCTTATAGCCTTACACTCTTATAGCCGTATCCCTTTATAGCCTTACCCCTTATAGTCTTCCTCCCCTATAGCCTTACTCCTTATAGTCTTCCCCCTTTACAGCCTTATCCCCTGATTGTCTTACTCCCCCATAGTCTTCTCCCTTATAGTCTTATCTCCTTATTGCCTCACTTTCCTATAGCCTTTCCCTCTTATAGCCTTACCCCATCATTGCCTGACTCCTTGATAGCCTTACCACCTTATAGCCCTACCCCCTTACAGCGTTGCTTGACCTTTAATCCGGCACAGACAGACACACACACTGAACATTACGTATATAGATGACAACTGAAATTATCAATAAAACACTACACATGACACAATATATCGCAAGACAGAGTTGTAACCGATTCGATTTCACTGGTGTTCACCGATTGAAAAATATTTTATAGATATGTCATTGTTCTTTAACGAAACTTGTTGAGATCAAGTTTGCTTGCTCTTATCAATATAATCAAATATTGTTGTTTCATAAACTATCAATTTTATTTTGTTCTGTTCATTCACATTGTTTGATTTCTTGAATCAAAATATATTACAATCTTTAAAAAACGAAATTAAAATTATGTTAGTTGAATGGAACTTATATCATATATATTTTAATCAAGATCATAGTCAAGTTTGAATCATTATTTGAAGAGTAACCTTAGGCTTGTTTGTGAAAAGGCTTAGTGGCATATTCATCTTTGAGAAATCTGACAGGTATAAATACCTATAACACGGCAGTTCTTTCAGAAGATTTGTAAAAGTGTAAGTACAAAAAGAAAAATAAAATGCTTTTTTTGAACCCATTTCCATTAACAAATTAATAAAAAACCAACAAACTGGCCATTTTTCATCAGTCTAAAGTAATGTGAAAATTCTCAATCAGTTATAACTTTGCCACAAGGTAGTTGAAAGTCACATATATTCTTATTCTTCTTCACTTGATGACAGATAAAATCACTTTCATAATACTGACAATAATACTTAATAAAAATATTTTCTTAGTTTATCTATATAAAAAAAAAAAAACTTTTGAATAAACTTTTACTATTAACCTTCAAAAACACTAATTAATCTATTTAATAAACTGACGCAGATACATTTCGTTTTACTTATTATAGTGATATTTATGGTTCATCCTAATAACCTTTATTCTATCTTCTTTTTTCTTTTACCTTAATGTTCGTACAGGTAAAATAAAAGTAGCTAATCGTTCAAAAATATATTGTACAGATGTATGTAAATGATGATTTTCATTTTGTAATGCAATTTCACATATATATATAATATGTTGTGAAAAACCATATGTAGCCATTATTTGTAAATTACGATCATATTTAAGTAAATTTTTTAATGTTAACATTAAAAAATATTGTAAACGATTTGCATACTAATATTAATAAATAAATAAATATCAAAAAAATTAAATGAATTTCTTTTTATTTGTGATTCTATTTAATTTTTTACCTGTTCATCTATTGTACGTGGTATAGAAGAAATAATTTGTAGAAAACAAACAATAGCACCAGGATAAACAATAATAGGTTCATCCATATAAGATGGAAATGTAAATGTTGCTGATGTTCGTGTTGTTGAATGCATATTAAGGGTACTTGTTCGAAACAATGGACTAGGTACTGCATCATCACTACTATCCATTGATGTTCCATGTTTGATAGGTTCATTTCTTAAATTTGGATTTATTAATGATCTTAATAAAGAAATAGCTAATCAATGGAAATATTCGAATAAATAAAATAAAAAAAAGTTAGAAATTTTTTTTTTTGTTGCAAAAAAAAGAAAACAAGAATTTTTAATATAATGCATGCAATTAATATCATTCCCTGTAGGTTTTTTTTTAAATGTTAAATTCATTTCTCATGCGCTTACTGAGAAATTTTGTCAATGGTAAAATCGTCAGCAAATTTCGAATAACTGAATAATTATATAGTTTTAATATAAATTGAATATTAAAATAACTTACTTATCAATACAATCAAGTGCAATATCATGAAAACATCGTGCTATATGACAAGCATTAACAAGTTCAAGTGGTAAATCAGTTATTGAAATAATACGTTCATCAAGTGAATAAAATAATTGTTCGAATATTTCATAATTATGCTTAGATGCATAATCAAATTTTGATGATATTACACTATCAGTAAGACGAGTTTCATTTGTAAAACAACCCAGTAATTTAATAGCATCAGATAAACTTTGCCAACGAACCTAAATAGGAAAAAGATACTTTTCTTCTTATCTTGAGTGAAATATTTCTCGAAATAGGTAATTAAAAAAACAAAAAAATTAAATTTTTCCTTTTTCTTTTCTTTTTGTATGTGTAAGTTTTTATGAAAAAAATTAATAGCTTTGTCAAGAATAATAATTCAGTCAGTTAAATATTAAACTAATGAATATTTCTATACAATACAATTGTTTTTCTTGTCAAATATTTTTTTTTTGTAATAATCAATCTGTTACTTTCATTTTCAAATCGTTTTTAACTCATTTGTAGTAAATAACATGAAAAATGATTTTTGCTAGAATTATTTGATTTGTGATATAAACTTATAAAATGACACAATCTTCATGCTAAACATTTAATTAGAAAGTATTCTATGACAATTATCTATAGCTTCTCTTTTAACCTTTCCTTTTGAGCAAGATTTTAATAATGGAAATGATTGATTTCGAATCGAAATTCAAAAACTAATGATTCCATATTATAAATAAAAAACATGACGGCTAACCATTTTGACATGGCCCTAGAAATGAAAATTCTAATTTCTATTAGAAAATAATCACCTTTACAAATTTTTAATCATTTACCATCTCTTGAAATGAGTCTCTTTTTTGTTTTTCAAAAACTAACTCATAACATCAAGATTTCCAGCTTGATACATATAAAATAACAACATAAATACGATAAAAAATCAAATTAACAATAAATTCAATTTTTATGCTATTCAATTTATAACCCATTCTATATCTCCACAGAGAAATTACTTCGTTCAATATTAACCATATCAATGTCATGATCAACATCTGTACTAAGCTATTCTCATAGTTAACTCAAAATTAATCCTACTGGATTAATGCTAGAGGGTAAAGTGTTTATCAATCAATATATTACATGTTCTTTCCTTTCGGAGATATTTCCGATGTTCTTTATTTGTTGACCGGATCAAATAGTTTATGTTACGAACTCTTAACATCCTGAACTCTTCATCAATATGTATGTTTGCATCAATAATCAAACAAATCGATTAGAAGATTTTTCATATATGGTAAAATATATACTAGACAACTCTTTCCGAAAGTTTTTATACAAAAAAACAAATTTCTGCATCATATCTTTGTATAATAATAAACAAATAAGTTGTTTTGACATCAAAGAGAATCTTTAATAATAATAAATTAACTTTTTCTTTCATTTACATACCTCATTTTCAAATAGACGAGCATTACCAGGTTCAAAACGCATGGCTACAGTTAATGTATTAAGTATAAGACGAATAATAGATAAAATTTCATGACGAGATACTTTATTTAAAAGAATAAATAAACATATATATATTATGTTTGTCTAGTAAAAAAATTTGTATAAAATATTTACCTGTTGTCCATGGATGTTTAGGTGGTGCAGAAAAACAACCTTCCATTGATATTAATAATGAAACAATATAGACAAAACCACCAACTTTTCGAAAGACAGTACGAGTTCGATGACTTTCACGAAGTATATAAAGAAATCCCTTAATAATAGAAAATTTATATATTATAAACAAATATTTCATATCAAATAAAAGATTTACTTTAAGAATAACTGATTTCATTTCTAATTCTTCTAATTTTGCTGTATGTATAAGTCCTAATAATGTTCCTGTATCATCTTCACCACCAGTACATAAAACAAGATGAAGTACAACAGTTAATGCTGCTACTCGACATAATCGATATGGAATAATATTATGTGCAAGTCTTGCACCACCATGTTCTCGAAATATTTCTATAGAAAAGAAAAAAAAAATATTTATTTTCAATGTAAAAAAACGAAACAATAAAATTTGTTATTTACTAGCATTTTTTTGATTATGTGATAAAAGTAAAGCTAATGCTTCCATAATCATGAAACCTAATTCTTTTTCTTCTTGATCCATATTATCACCTTTGTCTAAAAAGAAACATTAGACAAAAAAAGAAAAAGAAAATTATTTATTTAGTTTGTTTTTTTACCATTTGGATCTTGTATTGATTCTTTAAGTAATGTTGCAAAATGATGTAAACGTGCAATAAGTACTTCAATAAAACCCAATTCACGAAGAGCATCTTTTAATACATTATTAAATTTAAGTATATGTATTAGATATTTTACACAATTTTTATGACTTTGTACACAACTAAAACAATAAAAAAAAAAAAACAAAGAAAATTTATTTTCTTTAGATTTAAATAAAAAAAATATTCTCAATTTAATCTTGTCAAAACTCTAAAGAATTCATTCAACTGTAAGAAATCATCCTTATAGATATTCGTTAAGATAATAAAAAAATATCTCAACTATAAAATTTTTTGATTCTATAGATTTAAAAAATTATTGAAGTATAAATAATAATTTTATTATTTTATATTATTATAATCATAATTTCAAACATACTTATGTGATTTAAGCATTATAGATAAATTAACAAGTTCTCTATGTGGAATATATTTAAGTTGAAATACAATAAATTCCAAAAGATCATAAATTTTTAATTGTACATCATTAGGTTTATTATAAAGTGCTTCAGTTATTGGTGAAAGATTTTCACCACAAAGAAAATAATTTGCATTATCAGCTAATATAATACTACTTATTGTATCAAATACTATATTAATAAGAAATGGATGAGTCGACTAAACAAAAGAAGAATAATAATTATATATTTATAAATAAATAACAAACTTGTTGAAAAATAGATTGAAGAATTGTAAATGCCGAAATATTACGAACAATGAAACCTAATATAATAAACTAAATGAATTAAGTATATAAGAATATATATTTCTACCGGTTTTTTTAGGTTGTGGCATAACAAAATTTGGAATATCAATAATTGTTTCAGGTCGGCTAGGTAATTTAAGCTCATTATGACCTGCGTAAGTAAAATCACCGAGTAATGTAATAAAGTGTGCAAAAAATTTTTCCGATTCATCATTAATCCATTCATTTTCAAGTCTATTGAAAGAAGAAGAAGAAAAACAAAAAGAAAGAAAACAATTTTTTTCTATTGATTGCTGTTTTTTAAAAAAAAAAAAAAAAACCTTATATATTTATTTTCTATTGTGATTAGGTTCTCTTTCCGTTAAATAGTCACGTCCGAAAAAGCTTTCATAATAGAATTATGAATGATAAGAAAAAACTTTAATCTGATTGGTGGACATATTTACCTCAAAACAACATCTTTCATATGAACATAACAATGTGCAAGACGAAAATCATCCATAAGACTTGATGATAATGATGCTGATTCAATTAATAAACATATTAATGTTTCATAAACACGAGCTGTATCCATTAATGATAAATCACATGATGCTCGACGTAAATTTTCCACACATTGAGATATACATCGAGCACCTATTGAATATAGAATAAATTTTTATTTTTGAAAAGTTTTTATTTAGAAAAAAAAATTCATTTACTATGAATGCATTGAATAGCTGGTTGCAATGAATGTTTTCCAATTAAAATAAGCATTTCCGATGCTTGTATTCTCCATGGTTTATTTCGTTCGGGACAATTACTTGATATTGCATTAAATAATAATAAGAGATCATCACGTCGTGTTAATTCATCAACACATGAATTTGACATTGCAATACGTGATAGAAGCTATATAATAATAAACATATATATATATATATGTAACTATTTATTTAATGTAAATTAATAAATATCTACAAAAAAAAAAATCTTACTTGAAAAAATATTTGTTGAAATAATATACGTTTTTCTTTTGGTGATATAACATCATTATTTGAATATGTTATTATTATTTCTGGTAAATCAAAAAATAAATATAAACATTTAACAAATGTACTTGGTAATGATGCTTGTGCAAATTTATCCATAATAAAATTAGGTCCTGTTGATAATAATTTAAGTGAACGTAGTAATGACCATCCTGATAGAGAATTTATTTCATCGTTCATTTCAAGATATACAATAATAGCTTGACTTGCTGCACATGGATTTGGTTCTTTATCTGCACGCATACGTATTTCATAAACAAGTAATTTAGCAAGTGTAAATGTATAATCTGATAATTCAGGAAAACGTTCTTCCCATTCATTATTTGTAAGTACACTAAGTACTTTAATAACCATAGGTAATGTTGAATATAGACGATCATGTTTATCTTGTTGTGTCCATTGAATTTTTGGATGTTGATATTCATAGAAAACTTTTCTTAGATGTGTTAATGTAAGAAGAATATCTGGTGATGTTGATGCATTATTATTTGATAATGTACCTTCTGTTGGTATTGCTGTTGTTGTTGTTGATGATGATGATGATGATGATGTTCCACCATCACGTTTTTGTATTAAAGTTTTAAGTAGTTTATTCATGGTTATTTATAATCATTATTTGTCTTGGAGAAAATCTTAATTGATTAGAAAAATAAAAGAAAAGAAGAAGCTAACAAATAGATTTAGTCCGGATATTATTAGTAAAAATATCAATTATGCATCTAAACAGACAAGAGAAATAGTATGTTCTGTTTTTTCTGATGAGTATTGAGCGAGTTCTCGTCAGCGTCGAACGAATGGTACCGCTCGTTCATGCATTTTGATTAAAAGAAGAAGAAGAAGAAAAAAAAAATACTAAGATTTTCTTATTCGATAAGTTTATTATTCAACAAGACAGAGCAACATAAGATGTCTCTGCTTGACAGATGTTCACAATATTTGTGTTAATATACCATAGCAAAATCTCTAGAGATATATATATATATTGAAAATTAGTTTTTTGTGATGTTGAATCGATAGGAACGTTTTTTTTTGTTATGCTTGAGAGTAAAATCAATGAATTCAGTATTCAAATTGAAGATAAAATCTGTTGCGTAATTTATTGAATGCGAACATTATATAAATTGAAAAAGATAATTGATATTAATGCAATTGTCTTTATATACATATTTATTTATTTATTCTTTGGATTTTTCTTATACTTGGATCTATCTAATGACGTTTTGTTGCTGTAGAGAAGATTATCATATTTAAAAGACTTTTGTATTGCATGTCAACAATTAATAAATAGTAGTGTCAATTATTCACCAGATTTATTTTATCATTTTATGAAAACCAATATGACTTATCATAGTTTTTAAAAATATTAATATAAGCAAAAAAGTGTATTGAATTTAAAATTATAAAACACTAAAGGTTTATTATGATAAAAGTAAAAACTATTAAAAAAGATTAATTTGAGTAAAAGTTTTCTTTTGTTTCCATATATAATCATTAATCATTTTATTAAAACACCTCTTTACGGTTAAAATAACATTTTTCTTTGTTTCGATTTTGTTTATGTCATACGAAATGATTTTCTTTTGCATAACTATTACGTATCCATTTACAAATCATTCAAATCAACGTCATATATTATGCACATAGTCGTGTCACCATTTATATTCTTTACATTGAGAGCTGTGATTAAACTTTCTTTCTATTGTTCGATATTATCAGTAATACATGATAAATACGTACTACATGAACCTAAGATTTCAAGTCTTGTATAGAAAAGTTCATTTCTCCAAATGCTTGACCATTGATATTTTGCATATTGTAATTTATACAACTAATAGAAACGCTAATGTAAGACCCTGCCTGTTATTATAGTTCATAGTAACAGATTGTATATTTGTATTATAGATTTTATATACATTTATCTGATTGAGTTCACCTTCGATATAGTTTAAGATATATCAAAAAGATTTTATTTGCTTCGAAGTATCTTCAGTTATTAACTACACTTTGAAATTATTATAAATTCAAAATATTATCGTGCCAAGTTTTGAAAACCTTACTATAAAATAGAAATCGATTTTTATTATATTTTTTCGGACATTTTTAATTATACAAAAAATACTTGTTTCATCTTTTGATTATATTTATAAATGTCAAAACTATGAAGTCACTTGACAATATGCATTGTAAATATATATAATCTAGTCAAATTAACTATTCAAGAAAATAAATGAATATTATAAATAGAAGTGACTTGTGAAAAATTATTATTTCATATATGTATGATGATATAAAAGATTTTGTTTTTTAATATTAAATCAATTCTATCGAAGAACGAAAGTGTATTATCACAAGATTAAATTCAAGAACAACTTTTCTTTTTTAAAACTCTTTTCGAGAATCTTAATCTATTAGTTCATTATTTAAAAAAATCAATATTTAAGTTTATTCATATGTTTATATTAAAAAAGAAGATTATTATCATTTGCTGAAAAATTTTTTTTTTTAATAGAAATCATAATAATTTTTTATTTGAACTGTTTTTGTTAAACATCATTTTGATAATTGTAAACAGATATCATAAAAAAGTATATTTTATTTATAAATTCGTAATGTGTATGTCGATGCAATTATCGATATGAACGTGCCTGTCTATCTAAATTTTTTATTTTTATTTCTTCTCTTTTTTTGCATTTTTTATCTTATACAATGAACAAATACAATCTGATTTAAAAAAAAAAAGATAAATTTACAATGAATCGCATTTATTTTATGCTATCGTTTAATCAATCCTTAACTAATCATAAGTGTCCTACGAAAAATCAAATGTTCAATGAACCTCATATATCTTCTTATAATTCAGGTAAAACGTGCCGTAGAGTATATATATTCATTCTTTCACTTATTTCTCATTGCTATCTTACGCTCGATTGCCTTCCTATTACCCTTGTCATATGCATATTCATTTTAACACAAAACAGGTATGTATATGAACAAGGGGTTCTTCTTCATCTTCCTTTATATTCACTCTTTCTTCTCACACAATGTTTAAGAGACCTTCACCCACGAAGACACAACGATATTTTTCTGTTCATTTCAAAATTAGTATCACACCGCATTCAAATAGTCAATGATCATAATCAACATCTAACTGGAGAACGACGGAGAAAAAGTGAGAAAAAACGGGACAATCATAATTGTGACCGCTACACTGGTGAATAGGGCGAGGTAAAAAAAAAGAAGACGAGTGAGAAATATATCAACTATTCAGCCATATCAACAAGCGGTCATCTTATTGAACAGATCCATTCGTCATTAAAATGGGCAATAAGGTAAGACTAGCAAATTAATAATATTGACTGTATACCTTATTTATCTATCCTTGACGATAATGAATGTCATTGAGATGGAAGGAGACATGAAAATTGTAAACACCCACTGATTTAAAAAAAAACACTTAGTAAAAGAAAAAAAAATTTGATTCGGTGCTTTTTTTGGCTTTTTAAACATATATATGTTTATCAGCAAAATAGAGTTAAAAAATAATCAAAAATTAATGTTCGTCATTATCACCATCTTCGGATATAACTTGTTCTTCGTCAGATATATCATCTTCTTTAAGAATAATGGCTTTTCGTTTACGTCCTCTTTGCGAAACTCTTCTATTATTTGTAGTTATTGTTGTCGTCGTAGTTGTTGCTATTCGTGTGCTACGTCCTCTTTTAGATGAATTTTGAGATGTTGTTATTGATTCATCAGTTATAGTTGTTGTCGGTGTTTCTATTAATGATTGAAGTGTACCGGATTTAAGTTGTTCACGTAAATTTTGATAAACTTTTTCTAATTGAATTGAATCTGAATAAATAACTGATGTATCACAATTAAATGTTTGTGCATTTTCTACAAGTAATTTAATATCAGCATCAAATTGTTCTAAATTTGAATAACGATATGTATCTATTTTTCTTTTGATACGTTGAAAATCAATTGGCTCTTTAATAATTTGATAATACAATGGTAATTGTTTTTGTCCTGGTAAACGTATGAATACTTGTGCTAATTGACGATTATCATGTGTACGATAAGCTAATAAATGATCATATAATAAACGACATTGTGATGTTATTTTTGGATCAATTGTTTCGGAACGTTTTTTAATACTACCACGTTTTGAAATTAAATTTTGTTGATTTAATATTGATGTTGATGGAATATCAAATGATGAACGTGTTTCAATTTCATCAAGATCAATATCATTATCTTGTAATGATTGATTATTATTTTTACGATTTTGTTTTTGTATACGTTTTTGTTCAAGTGTATCATCTAAATTTCCTTCTTCTAATGCTTGTAAAAATTCTCTTTCAGTTAAATTATCACTATAATCAATATCTTTACGTTGACGACGTCCTTTACCAAAATCTTCATCAATTTCAAGAGTTTTTTCAACTTGATCAACATCATTTTTTAACCATTCAGGTAGTTCATCTTCAGTCATAAGACGACTTATTTTCATTTTACGATGAACTCTTGGTTTTTCATGAGTATAATCAACATCTTCTTCATCTTCAAGTTCTTCTAATAGTGATGGAGTAGTTTCATCACTTGTTGTTAATGTTCCTTCTCGAGTTATTTCATCATCACTAGGATCTATTAATGATATTGAAATTTTACTAAAATATTATATAAATATATTAATTATAAAGAAAACAAAAATTCAAAGATATTTATTTCAATACTTTGTTTTTGTTGTTTGATCAATTGAATCTTCATTATCACTTTCTTTTTTACGTTTAACTCGAGATATAGATTTTGTGTTATCATTTGTATTCGATAATTTCCATGCTCGACGTTCATTAGCACCATCACCACCACTACCAACACCATAACGCGATTCATATTCACGTCTTGCTACATCCAAACGATTGAATAAATTGAATTCACTTTCAGTTCGAGCAATCATCTATCAAAAGAGAAGAAAAATTTTAATCATAAAACGTAGATTTAACCACTGATTATTCATTTGTTTTTCTACTTATGTTACCAAGACAAGAATAGCAAACTTCATTTCTTTAGATAGAAAATATCTGATATGTCATCAAAACATCTTAGATATAAAATTAGTTTTCAGTTCACAAATTGAAGTTCTCTAACTGTCTCAATGTAAAGTTTCAAATTGAAATTCAGTTATTCTCTTATCATGATATTCATTTATATTATGCTGCAATAGTATAGTCTTTCTGTAGCAATAAACTAAGAACAAGAACTTTTTTCAAAGTATTCATAGTTCATTTAGTTCTACATAATCTCGATTCAGAAGTGATTGAATAATTAAAGAACTTCTTTCATTAGAACTACAGATTAATAATTAGTATCTATTTTGCAAGAATAGAATAATTTCTCAGATTTGAACTTGTCGACATCCCTGTAATCGATGTTAAATCTAAATCTTGTTTTTTTTTTCTCATAGAATTTGATATAGTTAACTTGTTAAAAGTTTAGTATTGATAGGCAAAAAAAAAAAATCTAATTTGATTTTACTTGATTAAGAATTTCATTATCTGGTATATCTTCATCATCATCTTTACATTCATCTTCACCTTCAATTAATTGTTCAAGATAATCTTGTCGTTCACTTGATGTTGATGAACGATTAAATTTTCCAGCTTGTATAACTTTTTCATCAACATTTAATTTATATCTAGCACAAGCTAAGATTTTTTCTTCAATTGTATTAACAGTTATTAAACGTAATACTCGTACTTCATTTTTTTGTCCAATACGATGTGCACGATCTTGTGCTTGTTGATCTTGATGTGGATTCCAATCAGAATCAAATAAAATAACTGTATCAGCTTTTTGTAAATTTAATCCAACACCACCAGCACGTGTTGATAATAAAAATATAAAACAATTTATATTATCATCATTAAAATTTTTTAATAATTCACAACGATCATCAGCTTTTGTTGTACCATCTAAACGTATATATGAATAATTACGATAAAGAAAATAATATTCAAGTAAATCCATAACAGTTGTCATTTGACAAAATAATAAAATTTTATGTTCACTTGCTTTTAATTTTGGTAATATACGATCAAGTAATTCAAATTTACCTGATACACGAAATAGATCAGGTCCATTTATAACACCATCTTCATAACCTAATGATTGTGCTAAACGTTCTTCTATTTCATGAAATAAAAATGGATGATTACATATTTTACGTAATTGCATTATTTTATTCATTAATGCACGACGACCACTTTTACCATTTTGATTTTCAATAATTAATGTACGATTTTTTGCCATAGTATGATAAAGACAACGTTGTAAAGCAGATAATTCACATTTTATTATATATTCAACCTATAAGAATCATGAAAAAATAATTGATTCTAGAAAGATTTATGTTGAATTTATAACATGTTTTCATATACATAATATCTAACTTCTATCTGTTAATAACAAGACATCATTTTTTTTTTTTATAATACAAAAATATTTTTTGCGAGCTTTATTCGTTTAAATGAGTGATGAGAAGAATGGTAACATATATCCTTTCTCTTCACAATGAATGGAACGTCTCACTTTATTTAAAACTTCGGTATTTAATTTTTAACTTAGTTTATTCCGAAAATTCATTGAAAAAATATTAAAAAAACAATTATATTTCATGTAATCTTGTAATTTTTTAGCTTTTCTCTCTATCTTTGTTTGTCAATGTTAACATTTACAAAAAAAAATAGAATTTTATAGCTGTTTTTTTCACTTTATTTTAAACTTTTTCTGACGAAATCAAGCAAAAAGCGTCTATAAAATCTTGTTCGTTTTGCATATATCCTTGTTAATAAACAAAGAACTGAACGAGAAAAAAGAAACAGAAAACTACAAGAACATGAACTTTTATCATATGCAATTTTCTCAATAAACTTTCCCTATTAATCGTTGAAAATTTAGTGGTAACTAGACTATTCTGAAAATTTCAGATCAATATATCGTCATTTGATTCTTTTGCATATATCATACTATAAGCTAAAGTTTCAATAAGATGGCTATAGCTTTCTAGAAAAGGTCTAGGAATTGTTATCTTTTTGAAGTTTTTAATACCTTATTATGATCTACTTTAGTTATAGAGTCCGAACTTAAAAGTGATTTTCAGGTTGGAAAGACTCCCTAGTGAGTAATAAATCATCATTTTTTTTCTCGTAAGTTATGTAAACATATTTTATTAAGATTTTTGAATAAATCAGAAAAAAAAAAGTCTATTTTGCAAATTTATTCAAAAAATAACTAATCAGCTACGAACTTATCTAAATGACTACGTCTATCATCTTCGATCTGATAAAACATTATAGACGGTTTGTAAATATGTAACAGATAAAAATAAATGATATTGAGTATGTTTGATATGTAAATACAATTTCACATATTTTAATTAGATTGTGTAAAAAAGAAAAAGAAAGTAAAGTAATACTAACTTTTTCTGGTAATTGTGATTCGACTTCTTTTTTAAGTCGACGTAAAAGAAATGGTCGTAAAACTTTATGTAATCGTCTAATAATTAATAAAGTTTCTTCATGATTTAATTCAACTTTTTCACTTGGTAATGTTGCAAATGGTGCATTAAACCAATCTGTAAATGTTGTTGAAGATTTAAATATAGTTGGTAAAATAAAATTTAATAATGCCCATAATTCAGGTAAATTATTTTGTAATGGTGTACCTGTTAATAATAAACGATGTGGAGCATGTGAATAAAATGTATTTAATATTTGTGTTAATTTACAATGATGATTTTTCATTCGATGTCCTTCATCAACAATTAAATATTTCCATGAAATTTTTGATAATATTGAACGATCACGCATAATATATTCATATGTTGTTAATAAAACATTAAAACGATTTGTACGTATTGTTTGTCCAAGCATTTTACGTACATGTGGTAAACCTTTATATTGTATAACTGTTACATCAGGTGCCCAACGTCGAAATTCTGCAGCCCAATTTGATAATGTTGATAATGGAACAATAATTAATGATGGTCCTGAATTTTTTTTACAATCAATTAAATATACAATTAATGCTATTGTTTGAATTGTTTTTCCAAGACCCATTTCATCAGCAAGTATACCATTTAAATTATTATTATATAATGAAACAAGCCATTCAAGACCTTGTAATTGATATGGTTTAAGTTGTCCACCAACAAGCATTTTTGATTGTTCTGTTATTGGTTCAACTATACGATGAGCTATAGAATAATAAGATTCTTTAGCATCATATTCATCATCTTCATTTGTTGCTGCAATTTTAACAGCATCACGTATTGCTTTATCATTACCAGTTTGATCGATTGTTGAACTAACAAAAAAAAAAGAAAAAATGACATGTTTATATTTTAAATTTTTCTATTTTATTCAATGAGAAATTTACGTCATTTTTGATTCTTTATTAATTGATGGAGAAGTAACTACTGTTCTTGTGGATTCTTCTGATTTATCAGTATTTGTTTTATCTAATCGTGCTTGTGAACGATTAGCTTGTTGATGTTGTCGTACTAATTGTTTTAAACTATCAATATAAGCATCTGTTTGTGATAATAATAATGCTAAACGTGCATCTTTTTTTTCATCAACTAATTTTCTATAAGCTTCTTCATCATTATTCATTAAAGTAAAAAGACGTTCTCGTTCTTGACGTTTTTGTTCTTTAATTAATTCACGTTCATTATTAGTAAAATAAGCTTGAATTGATTTATTCATACGTATTGTTGCCATTGTATATCGACGATGATATTCACGAAAATCTCTTGCATGTGTTAATATAGCATTTAAAAATGCTTGATGTTTAGCATGTTTTCGTTGTTTTATTTCTAATTTACGTTGTCGTTCATAATATTCAGTTGAACGTGCTTCACGAAGTTGATGACGTTTTGGACGTTTATATGCACGAGGATTAAGAGCAGTTTGAATTAATGTATCTTTCTATTATACAAAAAAATTAAAATGTGAAACATATGATGTAGTAGCTTTTGTTAATCACAAAATGATTGTTTAATTCTATCTATTTTTGGGATACATTTCTTCATTATCCTTTTATTTAACACATTCGAGGCGATGTAAACCACCGGTGGCTCATAGTAAAGAGTAGTTTAAAAGCTCGTTTACCACAGAAAAGATTGAGTATCTCTGCCATACTTCAAACAAAGAGACTGAGTCTTTAAGCAATAATAAAGGAATGTTCATAGCTCATATTTATCAGAGAAACGTTGATAAAACTTGTTTTGAAGTGTTACAGCTCTTATAAATAAAGAAATGAAATCTTTCCTCAATTATGAAAAAACAATATTCATATCGCTGCGAAAGGGTTAAACAACATTTCTAGCACACAGACCCAAGTTTCTGCCTTTATACTACAACGCTTCTTTAAATCGTGTTTAGAGTCCATCAGGTCCAAATTTTTTGGACTGGAACCTGTTTAAACTATACTTTGATACTCTTATTAACATTCTCTAATCGACATTCGAGAGTCGCTACTTTTTTCAGATTTTTCTGTATTCCAAGTTTAGTGCATCTTGTACATGTCTCAGACTATTAGATTCTATCGAGACCAAAATTTTCAGATTCAAATTCGACGATCTCTAATTGTGTGTTATAAAAAAAAGGAAGAGATGAAAACCTTCATTGTATTAAGAACTTCACTACGAAGTTGTTTTTGAAATTGAAGTAATTTGAGTGATTTTAATTCGATTAATGCTCGCGTTCGTAATTCAACATTCATATTAGCTGGCATATGTTCTAATTCTTGAACACGATTTGATATACGATTAAGAGCACTAAGAAATAAAAAAGAATCAGTTGAATTTTAATACCAATATAGACTATATAATTTACCGTTTATCTTGTTGTTGTTGACTATATAATGGATTAAAATGAATTGGATGTTTTTGAGTTCGATTGACAACTTTTTCTTCAGTTTTGTCATTTGATCGAATTAACCATCGATACATATCTGTTGCTGATGAAAATGTTAATGATGTATCAATATTATTTTGATCATTTGCTTCAGATGTTTGAGTAAGAACAATACTAGTTGGATTTGATTGTTCTTGTTGAAGATGATTTTGAATTAGATTAGCTAATTGTAATTTATATGAACATGAATTAAGTAAAGAATCTGATACAGGTAAATTTCGAGATAGACAACGATATGTAGCTATTTGAGATTTCAGCACGTTTGAACGAAGACTATCTAGTTCACACGGATCAATTTTCATAACAGAATCAGGATTATGATCCGTCGTTGTCATTTTTAGATTTATCTGGAAAAGATATTTTTCATCAGATTTTTAAATATAATATTTAAATATAGGATAACTCAAAAAGATTCTAATCTGAAAAGAAAAACTTGAAAATTTCTATCCTATTTTGACTGCATGATCTGATTGTTTTTTAATGATAATAAAAAAATGCTTATAGGTTATATTCATAAGAAAATTAATGAGAAATACTGTTTTGAAATATTACTTTTGATATAAATATAAATGCTATGAATGTTAGATTACACTTATTAATAAGATATAAATTTCTCGTAGAAATTTAGAATTAAATAATAATTGTCCATAATATTGATTTAAAAATATTGTTCACTGTTTATTTGTGATCAAGTAACAAATCTATTGGTTTTTTTTTTCGAAACTTATCAAGATTACTAATCTACACAGGTGTCAAATGTAACATTATAAGACAATATTTTTCATTGATTTTCTTATGAGTATAAACTATATGAGCATTTTTTTGTATGAGCATTGAGAAAAATCAGTTTATTCAATCAAAATATGGCAGTAATATTGAAGCTTTTTCTTCACAACGAAGTAAATTTTCAGCGCTACATAATTCTATTAATTTTTATCTATTTTAGTTGGCCAAACCACCACCACCTCGTCCTTTTGCACCACCAAGAGGCAAAATGTCTCCACCTCCTAGACCTTTTCCAGCTCTGACTCCACAATCATTTGTTCCAGGTGCTGCGGGTGGTGGTTTTTATCCAGGTGTTCCACCTATGGGAGGAGCCAGTAATTTTCCTGTACTTACTCCAAACTCCTATCTTCCTCCACGGGGTGCTATGGAACCACCATTAATGAATTATAGTGGTGCACCTCCTTTCTTACCTCCTCCACCATCTTGTCATCGAATGCATCCACCACCTCCTCCTATTCTACCTCCAATGCCATATCCAGCTCAAGATCCAATGTCCTATCCAGCTCCAGATCCAATGTCCATGATTGGACCGCCACCACCACCATATTGTGATCCAGGCCTTCGTTCATATTGGCATCGTCGTCGTCCTGTGCGTATGTGTCGTCACAGTCGTCGTTCAAGACGTAGTCGTCCTGTTATACATATTATTGACTCAAGTTCATGTTCATCACTATCATCATGTACAACAATAAGTTCATGTTCACGACATCGTCATCGTCATCGATCACATTCTCATTCACGAAGATGTGCAACAGCACCACCACAACAACCAATTATACTTTTACCTGTTCAATGTCAGCAATCACAACCATCTCTAGGAGCTTCTGCTCAACAGCAAATACAAACACAACCTCAACAAATTGTTTTACCACCTATTCAAATTCAACAATCAGGTCAAATTCAACAGCAACCACAGTTAGCATTACCAATGCAACAACAATTAGCATTACCAATGCAGCAACAATTAGCATTACCAATGCAACAACACCTAGGATTACCAATGCAACAACAAGCTCTTGCTTTATCACCTTTACAACTTACTTCATCGAATCCTATGGTAAGTACAGCTTCAAGTCCAGTAATAATTTCTTGTGGTCAACCAATGATACAACCATCAATGTCATTGCCACAAATTGCTAATATTGGACAACCACAACAAATACAAGCTGGACCTCTTCAATGTATACAAGCTGCACCAATATGTTCATCACCATTACAATATATATCAAGTGAACAGCGTTTGCCTATTCCACCACAACATATTCTTGTAAACAGTACAAAGAAAAAACAATCAGCAAAAATTAAGACAATTCCAAAATTGAATTCAGTACGAAATTTACCTCAAAATGATCTTAAATTTGGTCGACTTCCATTTGATTGGTATGATAATGATAAGAAAAATAATATTGTTAATGAAAAAATTCAAGTTGGACACCGAAGAAGAAGTGCAGCTGTACGTTAAATGATAAAGAAAAAACTTAAAGACTTATGCATCTAACTTGATTTAACTAATTGTATCTTTTAGATTAATAAATAAGAAATAAATAATAACTTTCTTTTCCCATAACTAAAATTATTACATATATATTTCAATGACTGCAATAATAATACTTGAAATAACCTTTTCATTTATTGGTTGTTTCAAATCATCACATCAGAAAAGCACCCAGATGTCGCAATATTCGATTAAGCCTTCATCATTCTTTTTACGAAAAAATGTTTAATTAGTTTCGATTAAATAGTTTTATTTAATGAACTTAAATATGTTTTATATCTCTTTTATTTATCATAATTTATTAGTAGTTTATTTTTCTTCGTATTATCGTCCTTACTTATCGAAATAAAATGAATACACCCAAAAAACGAAACTAAGCAGTTGAAGGCAAGAACACGTCACACTCTATGCACACCCATAAGTTACATCCTTGAACAACGTTTGATATTCTCCTAAATTATATAATCATGTCGATTTTACTATGTGTACAATTAGTTGAGACTGAGTTATGTGCAATTTCACCTTTTTTCTCCGTTCATCATTGGGATGTTTTTTCGCTTGGTAACATCTCAAAGTTTCATAAAATGCAAATTTCAATCGAAATGAAAAGCTGTTTATACACAAATGCATATTTTGTACAAGACTATGATCTTTTATCTAAATACGTTTTTCCAAATCGTATGCAATAAAATTTTCATTATGACGAAATAAATTTGATGTTTGATGAATAATTATTTTATATCCTAAAATTCATATATCAAGAGATTTTATAGATAGAATATAATTTTCGGTATATTTTTAGTCAAATAAATTAAGATTGGTGAAATACTCGAACAATAGAAACTAGTAATTTGTATTTATTTTTGATTCTCGAAGCATCCCACGATACCAAAACAAAAATAATGCCTAAAGTTCATTTTTATGAGCTCTTGGGATTTTCATAGATTTGAATAACTTTTTCCTTCTTTCCATGATACTTCTTTTTTCACTAAGTTCTGAAACATAACAAATACTACATAAAGAAGACAGACAATATAACGGGTGCGGCAGAATAAATTGCCGCCTTTTGTATTTTATTTTTTCATCATATAGTGCGTTTTATTAAAAAGCAAAATATACCACAAGATGCAGCGTGAACAGCTCTACAATTTACACAAGATCACTGATTTTATAATTGCAATTTTTGTTTTTATAATGAATAAAGTTTTGAGTGATCAAATATCGACACTGCCCAAAAATCATTTTTTCTTATCTCATGTTATCTCATATTTTTATCACCAAATGTTTTCAATAAAAAAAAAGCACAAAATATATCACAAGATGCAATGTGAAAAACTCTACAATCTACAAAGTAAAAGTTAATTTAATTGTGTTCTTTTTGTTTTTAAACAAAGTAAAATTCTGTGTGATCAATTTTCGATCCTGCTCAAAGATCATTTTTTTTCACGGCCACAGGAAACAATTTTTTCTTATTTCATCTTCTTATCAACTAATATATTTTCGTAAAAAAAAAAAGCAAAATATATCACAAGATCCATTACAATTTACAAAGAAGAATTTCTTTCAATAAAAAAAAAAGGAATTTCTCATCCGTGTCGAAAGGATGATTTTTTCGCAGTGTCAAATATTGGTCGCACAGAATTTTGCTTCTTTTTTAAAACGAAAAGAACACAATTAAACTAAATTTTACTTTGTAGATTGTAGAGTTTTTAACACTGCATCTTGTGGTATATTTTGCTTTTTAATAAAACGCACTATATGATGAAAAAATAAAATACAAAAGGTGGCAATTTATTCTGTCGCACCCGTTATATGTTTGGGCATATTCATATAATAATGAAGTACTTCAATGAATTTATATTGCTGCAGTTATCAAAGCTACTGATATGCAATGGCAAAAATCAGTAAAATAAATATCTCATTTTTGAGAAAATACCTTCGACATTGGTGTTAATTACGAAAATAGAACACAGAATATATCATTTAGAGCATAATAGAGTGTAGATGACAACTACTACAACTTACTTAATATTAACAGATTTTATTATCTCAAATTTTTCAATAAGATAAGTAAAGCGAAATTTCTCATATGAAAAAACCGAAGAAGTGAAAACCTCGAAATAGATATATATATTGTTCTTTGTTTAGATGCATTGGATATCTCTTAGAAATGATTCATGAATAAATTTCGTTTGATCCATCCGTGAAAATGATGTATTATTATGTTATTAAGTGAGCGAATATTAGTAATACGATTCGGAATTTTTCAATGCAATATCAAACTATTTCATTGTTTGTTCCTTGGATATTTTTTTATACGTAATTTGCCTCGTGTTTTTTTTTAATTTTCTTTTAACATTTAAAAAAAACAAGAAAAAGAACATACTTTTATTCTTAGACAAAGTCCTCTCATTATAAAATCAATGCAAGTCATAAATGGAATCAAGACACTATGTAACGAATGAACAGATATGAACCAACATATATACTAGAAGATTTGCCGATTGTTTGAATATTTATCTATATTTCTTACTTTTTCGCGTGTTCTTTCTAAATGTTTATCTAAACATCGATGGTCCTTGTCTTCCTGTTTTTTTTAGTGCCCAAAGGATACTACATATAAAATAATAAGAAAACACTTTTCTACTTTACTATTTTGACATTGCAAGTATACAATCGATAAAATTGAATTAACTATTCATAAATATAAATGGATAAAAAGACTATCGTTACTCCTTGTTCTTGTAATATTATTTGACATTATCTTATGTATTTCCGATTCAAAATGTTAAATTTTAATGTAAAAAACATTGAGAATCACACAAGTTGTTAAGATAATAATTCAAGATGATCCAAGTCGTTATACGATTCTTTGGAATAAAAAACTACTTTTACTGAAAAAAAAAAAAGGACAAACACTTTATGAAATGAAACATAAAAATAGGACATCTCTATCAGAAACAAATTAATAATAATTCAATTAAATCTTTTCTTTGTTTTTTTTTTACCTAAATAATGTAGTCTCAATCTTTATAGTGCTGAAACTGATGAAATTCTTTGTTACTTAAAACATTGCGTCTCACTTATTCATCATTCATAGGAGTTAAAATTAAATTCAGTAATTATCATTCTACAAGCAAGATTGATAGTCGAACATATTCAATAAAACAAATAGTCAAAAAAAGTATGTTTATCTATATCAATACATAAAATTGATTTGATTTATTTAAAGATTGCAAAAATTTATCAAAAAAAATGATGCCATGTGATTTATTAACTTTTCGATTCTTTTTTTGTCTCTTAAAACACAAAATAAAGCTATAAAAGAAAAACTAATTATCATTCATAAAAAAACAAAAAATGAAATGACTTATGTGTTAAGGATCAAAATATAAGAACATATAGCAATCTGCCGCATCTGATAAAAACTTAAAGTTAGAAGGATCGAATGATTATCGACACTAAAACAAGGACAATATTTTTTTTCTCTGATGAGATTAATTCATTACATAAAAATTGTATTGTATAACACTTCGTTAATCCTAAAAATCGATAGAAATCAAACATTTATACCATCACACTATATCGAACTTGAAATAGACAGCGGTGCGTCTACATTTTATTTTTGTAGACCTAAACTCAAGCAAAGCTAAACTTGGTATCCACAACTCTCTCACTTACAACCTATTTTCTTTCAGAATTTATTTATTTAGAATATTCATTCAAATGAATTACTTTATAGATATCTCTCAAAAAGAGTTTTTGTTTTGTCTAATAATGTCAATTAATGTTTTCTATTATGTTAGCTAAGATGAATAGCTCTATACTCTTCAATCTTTGGTTGAATGTAATGACAATCGCAAAAAAAAAAAAGAATTGTTTGATTTTATTTCAACTTAAACTTATGTATAAATCATGGTTGAAATAATGAATTTTCTTTTCAATATATATATATTTTTATGTTTAATAAAATATTCTAGATAATCATGAAATATTATTCTTTTCATCATATCTTAATCGGATTTCTTTTTTTTTTTTTTTGCTACTTTACTTTTAATGTTATTATATTATTGCCGGATTGCTTAATCATTGGTTGTGTTCCTTCATCTTTCTCTTTCTTTTTTCAATTCTTACGAATCATAAATAATTCTCTCGTTCCGACAACGACCAATTAGCCACGGCGAACGAACACTCTACTTAACAAGAAAAAAGATCGAACGTCATCGCCCAAAGAAAAAAAAAGGAGCGAGAGAGAACATAAGAGGGAAGAAGAAGAAAAAAAAAATATTCACATTTAATGATCAAAACTCGTCACTATTATGTTCTAATTGAACGATGTTTGGTCTACCACCATCAACATTCTATCATCCATCTTTTATATATTTACCATCTCAAGATATGACTAAAACACATCTTTTAACAAATACATCTGATGGAAAACGAAAACATTTTGGAAAATGTCAAACTATAACTAAAAAGTATATCCAAAAAAAAAAAATTTTCCTTCATACAGTTATTATTTTTTTTTGTGTTGTATTTATCTAGATTTTCTAGCAATAATTCTGATCGTCCGGTGAAAAAATGTTCATTTGATATTGAATCACTTTTAGAAATAAAAACAAAAGATAATCAAATATCAAATCGAAGTTATAATGATGATACGGAAGATGGTTCAAGTGATGATGGTCATACATCATATCGTAGTCCACCAATATCATCTTATGCTTTATTTAATCAACTTAAAACACTTGATATGACACCAAATAATAACAATAATAATAACAACAATAACAATAAAAATGATCTTACACGTAAAAATTAGAAATCAAACAGGAGTTTTATTTTTTAGTTTCTAAATCATATGAAGAAAAAAAAAAAACTGTTTCTTTTGTATTTATAGTTTCATCATCATCTGAATCTGATCATTCACCATATCGATTAACATCAAATAAACATCTCAATAATTCTCGTCATGGAATTAATCATAAAATAAAACCAAAACGTATTCGTACAATATTTACACCTGAACAACTTGAAAGACTTGAATCAGAATTTGATAAACAACAATATATGGTTGGAAATGAAAGATTTTATTTAGCAACAACACTTGATTTAACTGAAGCACAAGTTAAAGTAAACTATATTTATTTTTTTGTGTATTAGAATATTTTTAATAAAAATTTTTTGTTTTTTTTTTTTTAAATTAAAGGTTTGGTTTCAAAATCGTCGTATTAAATGGCGTCGTCAAACATTAGATGATCATCAACAACGATTAACATCTCTCACTGGTAATACACAAACACCAACACCAATAACGGAAGAACATCACGACTCAGACGTTGATGAATAATTTTTTTTTTTTTCGTTTTTCTAATGTGTTAAACTAATGAATTGTTTTTTCACATTATGTAAATATGCGTATTTTCAATAATTCTTGTCTAATTCACAAGTTCTTGTCAGTAAACACAGTCGTGTGTGTATGTGTGTGAGTATTCTCATGAAAAAACAAAAAAAAAGAAAGAAGAACCTATGAAGAGCAATGATTATTGTTATTATTTCTATAGATTTATAGATAATACTTTTTAACACGCTTTTGCATTAATTTGTTTCATTCAACTAACACCTTGTTCGATCGATCGATCAGGTGGAAGAAAAAAAAAAAAAAAAGAAAAAAGAGAATGGTAAATATTGAATAAAAATTAGAACGTGTTTAATAATTCAATATGATACCAATTAATCCTTTTTCTAAAGCGATAAGTGTGTTTGTATGCATTTTCAAACAATGAAGATGAGAACAGGCACCGTATGGATGCATCATAACTACTTGTTCTATTTAGAAGAGAAAGAAAAAGAAAAAGAAAAAATTCTTTCTATTGTCTTGATGATTTTCAAGTGTTTGATTTTGTCTACGATAATGCTAATGATAACAAACAATAACCTACGGTGCTCTATTGTCAATGAGGAAAAATCATGTGAAAAAAGATAGTAATGAACATTTGACTCTTGATCAGTGAAGACAAACTTATATAATAAGATCATCAATATGCACAAGCATAAAGAGAAATAATGAATATTGAGTGTTGAAAGAAGAAACAATGCTGATTGTTAATAATCGAAAATAAAATATTATATAAGAATGATTTATGAAGAAAAAAAAAACAAAGAATCGAGTTTTGATAATGTATTTTCAATAAGAATATTAATCAATTTATTTATCATAGAGGATCCTATGTTTTTATTCCAAATAATATTTGAATTAAATTTTAATAATTAGAAATAACAAAGTCTTTTTTTTTTCTTTGACAAGTTTTGCTAATCAACAAATTAGTATAAGGACTATATGTGTAATATAGGCGAATAAGCAAAAATGAGAATTTCTCCGTTAGGACTAAAATTGCAGTCATATGTTAATTATTCTAAGGTCAAGTTATCTACAAGAGATAGTTCATTATTAGTATATGAGTGTGGATGTAATATTTGAAATGATTAAGTTTTTAATTAGTCCTAAAAGAAAATTTGGAGTATAGGAAAAAAAGAAAATATTTACTTAACAAGCGAACAGATAAAAATATTGATGCGAAGATAATAATTGTTAAAATAGAAAATAAATACTATTATTCAATGAAACTTCTAAAATTGAAGTAAACTTCATGAAACATTACTTACAAAAATGACCATCGTAGTCTTCGTCGAGTCATTTGTATAATTTATGCAAAAATACTGATTATTTACTTTCATCAATTGAATATTCTTCAGTTGTAATACATGTTAAATTGTTTTGTATCAATATGTTCCTTGTCTCATTCATAAGAAATCATAGAAATGAAAATAATTCTGATCACTGTATTTACAGGATATATTATGAACCATACATCACTATTAATTATATAATTACGACGCACATTGTTAGTTATCATCTTTTTAATCGAAATAGATGTTTAAATTATATTGACTTTTTTTTCATTTAAAATTTTTTGTTTTTCTTTCATCAATTATTTCAAGTTATCCTGTTACAGCTAACTCATATTATCAATAGTCATTCTTTCGCGCAGTGATTAGATGCTTTTGCTGTTATTACTTGTATTCCTGCTTGAATATTATTTTTTTTCTTCTCAGAAGAATTTAAGTTTAAGTAGTTAACAAGTGAATCAATCTAACTAATCTAAAATAAACTTCTATTTTTACTTTTTAAAGGACCAGTATTTATAATGAACGAGTTAAAGAAACACCAAAAATAATAGAAAAAAACCGCAAAACACGATGGAAACGAATACCTGAACAATATCAATTTATAAGTTTACTCGGAAAATACAGGACAGTGAAGTGAAAGAAAAAAAAAGGAAAGGCCACATATACTGCACATTTTAAGAAAAAATAATTTTGTATCGAAGGTTTCTGTCAAATCGAAAACAAGCGTTCGTAATGACCTATACATTTACACTATTAGGCTTATCTACTTGCTCGTATCTCAATATCTCTTCAGATCTATATTCTTATCTCTCTATATTTAGATCTACATCTTTGATCGTACGCCCTTGTAACTAAATTATTAAAACTATATTTTCAAGTTCAGAGCCTTATTTCAATACTCTTATACATCTCGCTTTATAACTATGCACTGATCTTCATGACCTTATAGGTATATCCTAGCAATAGTATACGTAGACCTAAGTGTTGTGTCACGTTTGGGTAGATGCAGAGTTACACTTTAGTGGCCATTTAAAACTGTTTACGAATCAAATACAATAGAAAACCACGATTGTTTAATAAAACTCTACAATGGACTTTAATGTCATTTTCTTACAGAAAAAAATGCATGAAAATAGAAAAAAGAAGAATTCTAATTCTAATAGAATTACATATAATATTGTCAACTTTGAAAATTCAAAATCGATAAACTGATGTATGTTCAAAAAAGTTCATTGCTGAGCGAACATTGTTCAATCGTTCGGTTTCGATAATTGATGATGTCAAGAATGGAAAGTTGTCATTCAATCTTACTAGCATTTGCATAAGTACATCAATGGAAAATTATTATTTATGCGAAGTCTCTGGCGATAATTGGGATTTCTATCTACAAAATTTTTAAAGGAAACACTATTAAACGTTTTAAAACTTTATAATTGCGACAGTTTAAATAGATATCTATCATTCAGAAAAGCCGCTGCAATCGATAGTTTATGAAACAAAAAAGAAATTTCTAACAAAGACCTGTTCTGATGCGCATATGACACGTTTAATGTTTTAGAAACTGAATTGTTAGGTAGTTTATTTCGTACGATTGAAATTATCAGTTCTGGATCATTATTGTTATTCATGTGATTCTTTAATACTTTTTTTCTCAAAAATGAATTATAGGTTTTTTAACACTGTTGAATAAAGAACCAATCAATATGAATTAGACACACAACTATAGTTAGTGGTTATGTAAAACTATAGTACTAATCGATTATTTGGTCTTATTTCTGTATGAAATCAATTTATTATGTTTTAGCTCGTCTGTGAACCATTATTTCGATTCTTGCTAACGTATACGTCTGCGGAAAAAAAGTTGAAAATAAGTCTTGTCGAGTAATTTCGATACTTATTATAGATATGAAACATATATTGTGAAATATTAATTCAGCTAATGAATTATTTATTTTTCTATGCACAGAAGAAAAAATTTTCTTAGAATCAAAAAAAAAAGATTGTCATTGTGCAAAAACATCATTTCGCGGCAACTGATAAATTTCTCATAGCTATAGTTGTTGTTGTTATTGTATCCGTTGAAATAACTTGAATTGTTCTCGTTAGAACATTTGTAGTTGTTGTTACTAAAGTCGTTGTGATAGGCAACGTGGTTAACAATGATGTACTATTACTAAAATTCGTGTTGGTAGTGTCAGTTGTATGTTTAATTGTGGAGAGTATTGTCGTATTCATAGAGTTCGATGTTCGAAGTTGAAATACTGTAAAGAAAAAAAAAAAGAAATTATAAAGAAATCTATTCAATCTTATTTCCATGCTAATAAGTTGAAACTACAAAAGGTACTCATATCGAGGCAGAAAGTGATCAGAAAAAAAAATGTATATAAAATATCTAATTTTTCACCGGATGTTTCGTGCGATAGACGATAAATTTGATGAAACTCTGAAGCAAAATAATAGTATAATTAAATTGAAAATTGAAAATTCTTACCAATCGAAATAAGTATTATAGTTGCTACTAAACCTAATCCAGCAATAACAGCAATAAGTATTAAAATAATTGTTTTTCTTGAATAAATTGATTTTTTATTCACTCTATTTTCATATTGTTCATCATTACTATTCTAAATTTATTTCAAAAGAGTAATTTTTTTTTAGAATTGAATTCTAAAGACTTACTCTATTTTCTTTTATTTGAATATTATTAAGTAAATTACTTTGATGCATAGCTTTTTTTCAGTTATTCAATTTTACAAATGAAGACAAGAAGGATAGAAAAAGAAAAAAAAAAGAACATGAATTGAAAGATATTTATTAATTCAAAACAGATCGAACATCATGAACAAATCAACAGATCAACATACAAGTAAAGAATTTCTAGATATAAGAATGATTAATAACATCTTGTATGAATTTTATTGAATTATTATTGGATGATTTTGATATTCGAATATTTTTTTTTTCTATTTCACCTTGTTGATTTTCATTTGAAGGTATCATCATAGAATGATCTGTAGTAAGTATAGGTGATAATTGAAATGAAAAATTCTGATGAGTATATTCATATTTATAATTTCTAAAAAAACAATAATTTCAAAAAATATATATTAGAAAATTATTGATTTTTACTGAATAAATCGACGAAGCAGAATCGTTATTAAATATAAAAATAAATGACTTATTGTTGTTATAAATGTAGTTATTAAATAATGAATCTAATTAAAGGAGGAAATTTAAGTTATACAACAAAAAAACAAAAATAAAATTTGAAATTATTAAACAAACTAGATGTTTGACAAAACCATGACAAAATAGTTGTGTAAAATTGTTATGAAGTTCGTAAAGAATTTGACAATGACCAAATTGTCGTTCATATTTAGAATAATTCTTAAATAGATATACCTTTTAAAATAAACCTGTATCTCTGACATCCATTTCAACATAAACTAAAACAAATGTTGATCTATACGATAAAACCTTTCTTAAATGAACATCATTGAGCCTTTTGAGTAGTGTTCATTATCGGATGATGTTCATCTATGGAAGATATCGTATATTTTACTAAGAAATAAGAAATAATTTCAAAATATAAACTTGTTTACTAAAGTTGACGTCAAAATATAATGTAGCTCAATATTTTTTGAATATCTTGAGAACAAAAGTTGCTAAAGACTTTTGATTTTCACCAGAAGTTTTCGGAAAAAATTTTCTGAACTAAGAATAAAGTCCAATCGAGGAAATCGATAACGAAGACATTTCTCTGCCGATTTAAACAAGGTCGACCATTCAGGTGTTATAAGTGTTTCACTGAAAATTTTGAAATCGGTAAACTTGCCATTGACCATTCTAAATTATATTGATGTTGGCCAATTCGTTTATTCTAAGTCCATAATGGTGGTATCTAGTCTTAGTTTTGAAAACGATCTGACGTTGGAAAGACGGGAACTGGAAAATATTCCATCTGACGCTAAAAACTTTGTATAGATTGAATTTCGAAAATCGTCAGCTAGCTGCTTACGATCGAACTGAAATTAGATCAGTGTAAGAGAATGCACAAAATTCAATATAGTTTAGAGTGACCAGTTGTCAGTTGGCAAATTTCAAGAACTTCAGTAAAGCACTTGTAACTCCTGAATGCAACAAACTAAAAGAGTCAATATTGTGTAGCTCAACAGAGAAACGCCTTCACTTTTCGCTTCACTAGATTTGAATTCATTTTCTGTGCAATGAAACTTTCTGAAAATTGCTGGTCAAAATCTATAGCAAAAACTCACCGGCTTGGTCAATGTATAGTTCGAAAAAGTCAGCAAAATTTCACTTCTCCCATATTTCTCTTGCGAATAGTGAAAACCACAAAGTTTTGACTACTTTTGTCCTCGAACTATTCAAAAATATATCGAGTTGGATTATATTTTGGCACTAAGGATAGTTTTGAAGTAGCTCTAAATTACGCTCTTTATTGTTCATCTTTCTTTATTTGAATATTTATGAATCCAAAAACTTTGCTTTGTTTCACAAAGTCCTGTATTATTGTTTTGGTGTTGATGTATGTGAATTTGAGGAATGTTACGCTACAAGTCATCTAAATAAGTATTTATCAAGTTTTATTATAGGGAAACTTTTGAGTTTTTGTGTGATAGTTTGATTTTGATTTGTTTAATAATCATTTAAATATTCTGTTTTCTTTTTCGTTCTAAAATATTAGACACAGAACCAATTGAAATATTCAATTTTTTATCTAATTTACGTTTTGATAAGCTACTATCATCATTATTATCATTACTTAATTGAGTTTTTTCATTTAACGTAGGTAGTGTTGTGATGTCATCGCTTTTCCTGATGTGTACAGTAACAACAATCAATGAAACAATAGTTTAGTGCATCAGCTAGAAACAATGAGGACCCAGATTTTGTATGGCAATAATAATTTTTGGTGTGACAATCGCTTGAAAAATCGTTTTTCGAAACGATTTTTGTCCCGTTGTAGATTAATTCAAACTTTTTGATGTAGCAATCGCCACAATTCGCCACCACGTCGGTCTGCCAATGAATGAGGAGGACACAGAGACAATCGGGATATGTGTGTACGTTTTAAAGAGGGTAGAATAGCAATAAGGAGCGTAATAACACTGTTCGACTTCACCATAGGGACGTATTCACTTTTGGAAGATGCATTCTCAGTAAAAATCGTTTCAAAGGAACGAGATTATGTTCGAAATGATACATGTTTACTCATGGAGATTTCGCTGAACATATATACTGAATAATAGAATCTACCATCTTGAAATATGTTTTTAATTGCAAAGCTAATATTCGGGAATATTATTGATTTAAAACTTTAAAAATAATATTTTCGAAAATTTTCATTTAATTTTTCTATACTTGTACATCGTAGATTAATTTTTAAAATTTCTACTTTTATAGCTCTTGCTATAGTCATTGATAAGGAACATCTTTATTGACTTCTTAAAAATTCAGAGAGAATGACACAATAAATAAATAAACAGTCTGATTACGAAACCAAAATTCAGCCATATTATCAATCAGAAGAAAACTATTGAAAAGTTAGGATTACATAAACAATCTATTCAATAAAGTGAGAATTTTTAAGAATTTGATAATCTATGAATAGTCTATTCTTTATTTAGAGAATCATCGGACTTTAGGCAACTGTTTCGATTTACAGAGATAACAGACTTGTAAAGTAAGCTCAACTATTTCTGAATAAGTATTCTGAAACTCTTGATTCTTATATCACAATATAAAGAACATTTTCGTCGTTAATTTTTTAGTAAAAAAAATCAGTTTTATAACGCATTCAGTGAAATAAACTATTGGTAAATTGTCTTCGTTCAAGCTTTAATTGTTGCGCCTCTAAACGATTGATTCATCAGTCTTAAACTAGAAGATTTCGAGAAATGATGAACTCGTGTTTGGAAACAATACAAAAATTTGATCACATTACTTTTCAAGAATCCATTAGTAACTTTACTATTCATGAGCGAAGGTTTTTTTAATATTTCGTTTGAAATGAATGATAAAGATTAATTTCATATTCAAATTATCTTACTAGATGATATTGATTAAGATCAATGTCTTCTCTATTCATTTTATCTATGTTAGTATTCTAGAAATAAACAAAATCAATTGATGAATAATCTTTTTTACATATGTCAATTAAACTATATCTATCTTATTTACTTTATTCTCTAATAATGCCAAACGAATAAAATCATTAATCGACCATAATAATGGATTGTATTTACATTTTCTAGAAACAAAATATATTCATAAGCTGTTCTGTCTTTCTCTTTTAAATCTAAATTCTACTCAATTAATTGATCAATATCAATAGATTCATTATTCATTGTCATGAGAAAAGTTGAATTAAACCATGTACTAGCAAACAATAGCTAAATAGAGACATGAAATATTTTTTTTTAATTCAATAAAATTTTTTTTCTTACTGAATTGTAAACTTGTTTTTGTTTTAAATCATTACAAGCTGAACAAGCACCAGCTACATGTGGAAAAACGATAACAAATTTAATTAACCTATATTAAATTCGTAAAAACAAAAAAATCAATGAATGAATAAATCTGTATTTATAAATTACCAGAGAACAAAACCAATCCAATAGATAATTGACAATCTAGAATACCACAAGATAGACGATTAGATTTATTCATAATAAATTTACATCAAAGTCATTTTTGTATATTGAAATGATTTAAGATGAGAACAATGAAATCTTTTTAATAATAGATAAGCAACAAATCCACATATAATAAGAAATATAATAGTAAAAATGATTGTTATTAAACAAATACTAAAAAAAAAATAAGTAATAGAACATTTATCTTCTATTGGAAGGATTACCGGAATGTTTTAAACAAGTAGATTTCTCTATCGACAGCAAAAAAAAAACACATTTTGCCTTTACCAAATAAAGAGTCATAGTTCAGAATAGTGAACTCTTACTTACAGCTGGTAAGTTGCCCTCAATGTCATTCTTGCTTTCATTCTCAACTACATACTATCCGTCGCCTAATCACTCCCGTCTGATGATAAAATATATTTAAAAAAAATCCCGGAAGCTGATCTTCTTTTCCAAGAATAATCTTACATGAACCATAAATGAAATACATTTGCTAAGTTTTTTAAATGTATTGATAGACCATGAAAAATCTATAAATAAAAAGTTAAGTTCATTTACAAAAGTAATCTTTTTTTTTGTTAAATATATTACATTCGTTAAAAATGATACACCTTTTAATGCGAGTTTTAAATCAAAATTGATCTAGAAAAATTTGAAATATTATCAAGAAAAAGAGTTTTTATTTTATTTTACATGAAGTGTTTCATTAGTTATTAATATAGATTCAAATTTATTATCATTTATTTCAATTGAATGAGAAAAACATTTTGTTATCTAAATATTAAAAACTTCATTAAAAAAAAAAGAAACAATCATTTTCTAGTAATTACAAATGCTGTATGTTCTATAAATGAAATTAATTCTAATGAAGATTTTTGAATATAATCATGAATTTTTCTTTCAATAGTAATTCCTTCAATAATAATTATAATCATCCATAAAAGTAAACCTCTATGAAATATATTTTTTTTTCTCGGTAGATTAACTAAATGATTTTGTTTTACTTTGTTAATAAGAGAGAAATAAGAAATATTGAATAGATACATTTAAATAAAATATGACAGACTTTTTGCTTTTTTGAATAATAATCGTTGTTAATACATGATTGTAAAGTATTTATTGCATGTGAATAAATACGAGATTTTTCTTGTTGAAATTCATTATTCCATGATGATTGATAATTATTCTTTATGAATGATTGTTTTTGTATAAGATTTTGATTTTTTTTGTATTTACAAAATGTTTTTATACTTGATATAATGAAGAAAATTAATAGAAACAATAAAATAAAGATAATAAGAACCATCCATGAATTTTTTGAAATCTATTAATAAGTATAAGAATAGGAAAAAAGAACGATAGAATTGAAATTCGATAATAATACTAATTGAAAAGTGAATTGAATCAAAAATGATCTATTGCTATATTCATCAAGTTGTTGACCGATAAGATCTATGAATGACAAAAAAAAAAAAATTTATAGTAAATTCTTTTCAAAATGTTTTTCTTTTTTTATTCGAAATTTTACTCCAAGGAAATTGTATATTCATTTGAGTAAATTTTTGATAAAACCAATTAATAAACTTTTTATTTTCTATCAAAGTATAATCATTAGATTTTGATAGAAATTTAGCTTTGTATTCCATTTGGATATGTTCACATGGTATTGACATTGTTTGTTGAATCATAATGAAAAATATTATAAGGAGAAGCATTTTACAATGACTACTGTATTGATCAGCTGATCTTTCTTTCATTAACGACATTTGAGTTGAAACCAATGCTTAATGATACTCATTAGTAAATACTTTATTTTTCGTAGAATATTCTCTTCAATATAATAGAACTGATAAAGAATTGTTTTGTAACACAATATGCAAAGTTTCTTCGTATTATACACTTTTATGTTAATATTTTTTCATTGAAAATTTTTAATCGTTTCAAAAAGTAATTTATTTATTTGTAATTTGGTTCATTT
>CAJNOP010000004.1:5215355-5333746 GCA_905250075.1 Rotaria sp. Silwood1 | reverse complement strand
TTTTTTTAATTTATTTAGAAAAACACTTGTTCTTTTATAATTAATTAGGAAATTTTATGAATTTTGCTGTAACAATTGCATTATATGCAACAATACAAAAAGAACTTGGTCAACCATTATTATTTCCTGGAAATAGAAAAGCATGGAATCGAATATCCGATCATTCAACAGCTTCGAATAATGCACGTTTTCAACTATGGACAGTATTAAATAAAAACATTCGTAATGAAATATTCAATATTGCTAATGGTGATTTGGTTCGATATCGAGATTTATGGCCAAAAATTGAAAGGTAAAAACACAAGAATCAATTAATTATTTTAATTAATATTATATTTATTCTTTACATAGTTATTTTAATATTCCTCATCATGAACAAATATTAAATGAAAATGAAGTACAAATAAAATTAGCAGAATATATGCCAAAAAATAAAGATGTTTGGATTCGTATTGCTCAAAGAGAAAATCTTGATGAAAAAGCTTTTGATTATGCGACATGGGCCTTTGCAGGTATGAAAATAATTTTTAATTATTTATTGATATATGGACTTTTTTAATATAATAGATGGTTCTCTGAAGTCACCAAATGATAGACACGGTGATTTAAGTAAAGCACGTCGATTTGGTTGGACAATAGAAGTTGATACCTTTGATGGTTATATACAATGTTTTGATCGATTGAAACAATTGAAAGTAATTCCTGCGTAAAATCATGTGAACTTTTTTTTTAAAATTATATTTGATTTTTATTAATATAAAAGTCTTGTTTTTTTCAAATATATATTTACAATAGAGTATGATCTTTGTGAATCTAGTTAGAACTTATTTTCAAATATTCGATTATGGAAAATAAATACTTATGAATCAATCGAGTAGCTTTAAACATTCTCTTATCAATGACAATATGTAATATCCATGATTGTTAGGAATTAATTATTGTTGATATTTTCTTCAACATTTAATCTATATACATTGTTGATCAAGAAACGTAGACTTGCTTGATACCTCACGTAAACGTCTTCGACCGTGCGTGGTCATATCTAGTGAGAAATGAAACCAACAACATCTTTTATGTAGAGATGGACGGGACCAGTCATTTTTGGTCATGATGCTGCCGAACCTGTCGAGTCAGATCCGATGAGCTGTTACTGAGACTATCTTACCCATGTCAATCTAGAACACATGAGTCCTGACAAAATGACATGTGATGCAAGACTTAGATGACCTTTAAAAGTACCATTCCCAACGAAAAATAGTTGGTCCTGATCATGAAACAAAGATCATTGTGCCCATATCTAGATATACACATCTGTGGAACACCTTTTTCTAGCTCGAAATCTTTTGCTAAACTTTTCTAAAGACAACATTGTCCTACGATGGAATGACTTCAATGGAAAATACCCATTCAAAATAGTCGCGTCGATCTTAAGAATTTTTTGTTTTTTCCTTATCAATGAAAAAGAAACTTGAACGTATTCTTTAGTCAAAATATCACAAAAGTTTCTTTTTTTTTTCTATCCAAAATTCTTTTTCAAAAACTATTGATTCTTATATATTTTAGAGAATCACAACAAGGCAATCTCGCTTTCCTAGATATCAAATTTTCTGTTCCCTCTTCTGCCTCTTTTTTGCCAAGAGAGAATCTAGATAAGATATTGCTGTTATAGACTCACAATGCATAAAATCTTATGAAGTTACGTCGCCCGAGTCATATAGTCTATCTATCCTCAAATTATGAAATAGACGATGAAAGGCGATAGTACTTATCATGATTCTCTCATTTTCCTAATCATAACCACATGTACGATGTTATTGACAACATCTCTCATTTCAGGCACTAATCTTCTAAAACGATACGCCATCCTTCTATTTCTCGTCCATGAGAAAAACTCTAACATATCCTATTAATAAAAAAAAAAGCACACACAAATAATTCGCATTATTATTATTATTTTTTTAATCTCACAACAAAGATTATATATTTGTTTTATTTTTATAAAAAAAACCAACATCGAAAAAGAAAAATTCTGATATACATACAAATTATACACGAATATCACAAAGCGAAAAAAAAACAAAAAAGAGAGAGACAGAGAGACAGAAATTTGTCAAAGATAGTTGAACCTACATCCATGTAGACGAAATAAACGAAAGAAAAATCAATGAGAAGAAAAGAACAACAAAAAAAAAAAAACGAAACATTAAAATGGACTTGTTTCCCAAGTAGTCCAAAAATTAGGATTTATTTCAACTTTAGGTAAATATCGTTCAGTTAAAAGATAACTCATTCGTCCTGATGACGATAAACTAGCAGATTCTTTTGGTAAATGTTTTAACCAAACCATACGTTGCATTGAATACAGTGTATCTGCTTCTAGACGTTGTCGCTCATTAAGTTCACACTAAAAAAAAACAAATAAATAAATAATAATTTTCTAAACGATATTTTTTTTTTCTTTTCGTTGATTTAATAACATACACTAAGACGTTTATATTTAAGATTTGAATCTTCAAGCCATTTGATAAATGAACGGCCATTCCAACGATGTTTACCACGTTTATTTAATTCTGTATTTGTACAATCATTATTAATAAATTTTTCTGGTAATTGTATTGATGGATCATTATAAACTTCATTATCTTTAAGTAATGAACAATAACTTAATGGTGTATCTTGATTATGTGATGAACGTGTTGCATTTCCACACAAACGTAAAACTTCTTGTTCATGAGATAGAATTAATTTATCCTACAGACAAACAAAAAGAAAAAAAAAAGAATCGAACACTATTGTTTTTTTTTCCTATTTTAATTTTACTCGTTCAACTTGATGTCGTAATTTCATTTTATATCTTTCATCTTCTTGTTTTGTAAATACATCAGCTAAATGTGCATCCAGATCATGTGGTGGTGATAAACGTTTTATACCAATTGATGCTGGTGTTGTTGTAGAATATGAACTACATTGTGGAGCAATAAGATAACTTTTTTTTGCCATTGTTGTATCGGAAAAATCTTTGGGAACTTTTGGTAAAATAAATTCATTTAACATTGTTTCATGTCGTTTGTCAATCTAGATAAATATAAAAATAAATTTTCTTTTCTTGTATTTTCTTTATATTAAATTTTAATAAACGATATAATATTTCTTGTGAGTTAAAGTCATGATCATGTTTTAGGATATATTTGTAACCTTTTCAAATGATTTCATAGGATATAAATCGTTGAATTTACAAAAAAAAAAAAAAACTACATATTATTCTATGAAATAACAATATTTACAAATGTAAGTATAAACAATTTGAATGATATTAAGTCAATGTGTTATGAAGTCATATATGTTAAATATCGTCAAATGACCTTTTTTTTCTGTGTTCTATGTCTACCATTGAGTGACAGCTGTTTCTTCGATAAACACTACTCAATAGTCATGTTTATGATCGGGAAAAGAAAAATAAAATCATTTAAATGTTTTTCACCTGATGATATAGATACTAAATCTCCCGTTCCTTCCCATATCAGGAGATCGATCTTCGACCAAGTACATTCAAAGAGCGTGAAATTTTTAGGATACATGAGAATTTTAGTGAAGAGAGTATGCTGAACTTTTCAATCATATATCATTATGTTTTCGGAAGATATTTAATAAACGAAGGTTATTCGACAACCCGACAATCTCTGTCGACCGTCATTTTATAAAGATAATTTTCTTTTTACTTGAAAGAACGTGTCAGACTGCAGTTCTTGACAGAGTCCTTTTGTATTAGCTCTTGTTTTGGTACGAAGAGGAAGGATGACAAATTCAATACCTCAAAAAAAACTCATCTATTTGCCGAAGTACTTTTTTTACATAATAATAAAAAGACTTAATTAAAAAAACTGGCACTGTGGCCTCACATACTCTCTGAAACAAAAAATCTAAGCAACTTACTATAATGAAGTTTTTTCAACAATTCTGGAACGTACTATCAGAACATTTCTCGACTGTCCTGATGAAAATTCACTTTTTGTTTAGGAGGAGGGGGGAGTGGGCAGGTTAATATTCATTTCAAGGACGAACGATGAAAAACAAAAAGCAGCTTAGATGACTTTTATGAGCCTTATATGAATAGATCTCAAACAAAAAAAAAAAAAAAAAATTGTTCACCTGTTGTCTAATTTCAAGAAATTGCTTAATACTATTAATAGGTATTTCACGTGTTGCCATTGATTCTGATGGTGAATTATCTATATTTGAAGTTGAATTGGAATTATTCGATGCATCTGTTGTTAATGATGGCATAGATGTATTTGTTATTCCAGTATTTCTTTCACGTAAACGACGTTTATTAGGTGGCAATGAATCAATATCAGCATTTGTATTAGACTGTTTGTTATTTATTGTTGAGCTACTTGTACTACTTCCATCGCCAGCACCTGTACTTGAACATGAACTAGCATCATCATTTGGATTTGCTGTTGTATGAGATAGTTTTTCAACTAGAGAAAAATCAAATATATTCGTTTTAGTGTTTTGTCTTTTGACATTCTTTGAAAAAATCTTCATACCATTAGTATTTTCAATAGTTTGATCATCGGAATAACTTGATGTATGAATATCATCATTTGTTGTCGTATTATCTTTGTCTTTTTTTGAACGTTCTGATATTGATTTACGTTTTTTTTCTTTTTCAGTCGTATTTAAGAATAATTTTTTTTCTAAAGCACGTCTTCGACTCGATACACGTCGAACATTATTATATGCATTCGATGAACTTTGTATTGATGTTGATAAATTGATTTTAGCACGTGCATGTGATCGTAATGTTCGTGTTGTTGGTTTCAAATCACGTTTTGTTGTTGTTGTTGTTGATGATGATGATGATGATGATAAATTTTTTGTTGTTGATCGTTCTTTGTCAACTTTAATTATTGATTTATTTGATACATTTTTTTCTATAGTTTCTTGTTCTACATCATCATCATCATCATCATTTTCATTTTCATTTTCATTTTCATTTTCATCATCCTCCTCATCATCATCATCAACTTCCATTTGATCATCTTCAATAATCGGTAAAGAATTTAATTGATTATCATTATTTGTTTCAATTTGTGTTATAATTGAATCAAGCATTGTTCCAATAACTGTTTGTGGTGATTGAGATTGTGAGAGAGATGAATCGATTTTACCATAATCGAGATTAGACATATGAGAAGAATTTTTATTTCGATTTATTTTAACGATTTCATTATCTTGTTCATATTCATTATGAAATACAATTTTTTCATCACTGTCTGAAGACGTAATAGGAACACTTGATGACATTGATGATAATAATTTTTCATTTTGTTCTATTATTGGCATTGATAATGATGATGTATCGACTGTTAAATTATTATTATTATTATTATTGTCCATATTAGAAGAATTTAAACTAGAAGAAAAAGAAATACAGGAAACAAATAACAAAAATTCTTTATTGATATTTATATATAATTTTAAAATGATAGATTTTTCATGTCATGTTTTTTTTTTTATTTGCACTTGAAAAGACAGCTCACCTATATAGTTTACCCCTACCTGACTATTTTTCTATTGCAATGTGTGCAATGGGTATGCGTCGAACAAATGAAGGATAGGGAAGAAGAGAACAAGAAGAATGAGAAGAAGAAAGTCGTTTTCTTGCTCTTATGCACACATACACTGCATGTTGCACTGTATATATATATATATATACTTTTATTCTTTCGTTTCATGGATATGTCTGCAGTGTTTATCGATTGTACCTATTTTTTTTTTTTATTTTTTTTTTTGATTGTTTATACCATTACATAATAATTAAACAAAAAAAAAATCGATATACTTATTTCGATGATATATTATTACTTGATTTTTTAAAAATGTATTCCAATTAATTAAATCAAATTCTCAAATTAAATCAAGGTTAGTATATTATTTCAATAAAAAAAAAAAAAGAAAAAAAAGAAATATCTGTTTTATTATCGAAATAGATAGATTCAACCATTTGTTAGTATTATTATTATTGATATAGAATATCAACTAATCGTTGATTCTTACAGTCTTTTCTTGTGCGTGATTTCTTCTATAATAATATCTATCTTCTACTGGCATTTGCTACTACCGCCCCGATGTCGAACACACATACACACAGACAGACACATTTTTCTCTGTGTATTTTGTTTGCCCTTATTTCTTCTTTCCTTTCTTTTTCTTATTTGACACAATGTCTTTCGCGTTCTCTCTTAATGTGTTCCTTTCTACATACATGCATACTACTGCTGTTAAATCGACAATGTTTATTTTTGACATACTATTTTAAGTTTCGATCTCTAGGTACACATTGAAGACTAATAGCGAAATAAAAGGAGAACAAAAAAAAAAAACCTACATCTATTGCATGTGAAATAAAAACTGCGTATTCATTAATTATTAACAGAAGTATTTATTCAGTTGGTATATTCGATTAATATTAGAGAAACTAGGCGTATACTTAAGACGTAAGAAGATTTCGAGTCAAACAAAAAAACAAAATAGAAATTGATATATAAATTTATTATAATCAGATAATAAATTTAAAGAATATGATGTCAAATAAGAGATTAAGAAAGATTTTCTCAAGACAAGAACTGATAAAAGTTATTTTACACATCATCAATCGTGAGAATAAATGTTGATCTATTAATGAATACTTAAAGTTATTCTCTAGAGAAAAATTCTTTTCTTCTTTTTTTTTTTTTTTTTCAAATAAATAAGAAGTGAATCTTATGGGAATAATTATTTCAAAATATATTTAACGAAACTTTTTCTTAAAAAAAAAATTATTTTATAAATAAAAAAAGAAAAAAACATTCTAATAATAGTTTTGTGCAATTATGATTAAAAGAGGAAAAAATGTTAATTCTAAACAACCGAAAAAAAAAATGTTTGTACGAGTAATTTGAATATTACATTCATCTTTTATATAGACTTCTCTAATATTTATTCAATACGTATAATGTAAAAAAAAACGATGAATACATCTATGTCACTGTGATCGCGACATATGAATAATATTTTTACTTTAACAAAATGACGCAAGTAGTGTGAATCAAAATTTGTTGTCCTTCTGAAGAGTAAAAATTCATATTAATCATCGTATTCTCAGAATTATACGTTTCGATGATTATTTATGCTAAATTACTTTTAATTAGAAGAAATGAAAGGATCGAAATAAAATTTCCGGGTTAAGTAAGAGTAGATACTCATATTCAAGATTAAATTGCCATATTAACAATCATTTTATTATGTTTCCGTTTCATTAATGTATATTTTATTTCGAATACACGCATATATCGTTGTATCTTCGTTTATGATGTTTGCAATAGTAACGAAGGCAAAAAAAAACATTTTATGGGTAGAAAAGGATAAAACAGAATTCTCACAGCAAGTGTTTTTATTCTTCAAGAGATAATCGAGCAAAGAAAAGAATGAAACTCACTGTAAGTTGATTCTTGTCATAACAGACGTCCTACAATCCTATTTACCATTTTCTGTTTATTTTGATTTCATTTTCTGTCAAAGAAAGAGAAAAAATACTTTAAAATCCGACTTCTGTCGAAAGTTACGATAAAATTGTAGAAAATTGGCAAAAAGTCAAACATTTTGGGGGGGAAGAGAAAGTACAGCGTGCATTTTTCGTACGGTATGCTGACATGTAACGTTTCTGCTTGGAAAATGATTTTTCTTTTGCTCAACAATGATTAGATATGACGCAGAAAAGTATTTTTAAAACAAATTTTTTCTTTTTACAAAAAATGCCTAAGGGGAACTATTGCCTTCATTTTTTTTCTTCAAAGTTGTTTTGTTTTTTTTATTATTCAACGTCATTAAATGCATTGATTTAGAATATATTATTTTTCTAAAGCTAGAAAAAATTGAAAATTCTAGGTTTTTTTTTTTTTTGAAAACCTACTATGCATTGAAGAAACGAACAGAAATTTAGAGACGGTAGATAAAAGAACATTCCGACGAAATTCGGATGTAGGCAAATTACTCATTTTATCGAATTAGTCTTTCAGACGATAGAGTAGAAAAAACAAAAAAAATTTTCACTATTGTATATAGTTCGTCTTGGAGATTCAAAAAATGCCCTTATTGTCAAACTGTTTAAAATTTTGTTAAATATGAATTATCAGGTAACTAGTTTTTCAGTTTCTCTGAGGTTCATAACACTGTTATTTATATCATTAGATAGACTATATATAAATCTTTAAAAAGTCTGATTTCCATTTTTAGTCAAATATCTATCTAGATACACAATGTGGGAACTATCCATTTCCTAATCGAGAATTTTACGATTAAATTCTCTCGGACCTTCGTCAATAGTTTGTAAAACTGCATACAATGAATTGTAAGAGATTTATGTTTAGATACATTTATATGTCAGAAAATCGATTTATGTCAATTGAAATTCCATTAAGTTGTCTTGCAAGCAACATAGTAAATCTATTTCTTATTGAAAATATCTCGGTGAATATTGTTTCCGGTTGCTAGAGTCTTATCAGTATAGACATATTCCTTCAAATAATAAAAAAAGATATTTATATACATCAATCTCTTTTGTATATATATATATTCTTGTCTTAATCTGTGTACCAAGTTGTTTTCCGAAGTATTTTGTTTTGATGTTATTCTTAACAATCTATCATGAGTCAATAAGAAGCATAAAATAGTTTATTTGTGTTCTTTCAACCTCTTTTCTTTTCTGTTTGACTATCATTTCTTATTATATATTTACCTTTCTATATCAGATGTTCTATGTACAATGGCTCTTGCTAAAACAATTTTCAATGGTGGTACACGATAAATTTGTATTTGTTCATCATCAGATGTTGATCGAAATTTTTGTTGTTCTTGTTCTTTAACTAAATCAATTTTATTTAAATGTTTTTTTTTATTGGAATTTTCATTTAATTGAATTGAACCTCCACTATTAGCACGTTGTTTTGTATTATCTTGTTTACGTACAGTTTTTTTCTTATTTTCATCATGAGTCTTAAGAAAAATTATTTTGTCTTTTAAAAAAAAAGAAAAAGAAAATTTATAATTACTTCATTTGTTGGTTCACGTATTTCATTGTCTTCTTCACTTTCAAAATCATATGGATTTTTTCCTGTTGTTGGTAATAATGATGTATCATTATTTCCACTTGTTGTACGAGTTTTACTATATGATGATGAATCTGATGATTGTGATGAACGTTCACGAAAACGACGAATAGGCTATAAAAAAATAAATTTTTTATATAAAAACAAATTGTTTTTTTTTTGTTGTTTTAATTACTTTTCGTTGAATTTTTGCAAATTTAGAACGTTGTACGAGATTCTTATCTAATTGTTCAACAAGTGTTGAATGAAAATTTTGTTTATCATCATGTTCACATTCATTATCACTTGTTAATGGTGATAATGGACTTATAGATTCATCATCATTTTCATTATCAGATGAATCAAGTACTGTTGTTTCACGTTTTAATACTTTTAACATTGTTTCATTTAAACGTGTTAAATCAACAACAGATGGATCAGCTGAATAATTTAATAATAATTCAACCATCTAATAAAACAAAAAAAAATTATTTCAAACAAAAGAAAAACAACAAACAAAAAATAATCATATACTTTAGTATTATTATTAAGTACAGCATCAACAAGTGGAGTTTGACCTTCAGGCCCAGGTGCATTTGAATTAGCACCTGATTGTAAAAGAAGACGTGCTGCCTTAAATTGATTTTTAGTCACAGCTAAAGACGAAACAAAAAAAGAAAAAACATATTATTATTCAGTAGTTTCCTAAGTGCATATTTTTATTAAAATTATTAATAGAAATTTTATTTTATATCAAGAAGAGCTTTTGAATTACTGAGCTAAATTCTAAGATCTTATAGACTTAGTAAGTCAATGAATTAATATATTCATTGACTATGACAAGATTAAAGATTTTATATTAGTAAACAAAGACTTCGAATGTCATACAGCATTATCAGGAATATGAAATTATTTTTAGATTAATAGTCATACTTTGAATATTCTCACATAGCATAAAAGATTTTACTTTTTGATAGCAAAAACCGCACATCACTATCTTGATATTGACAGAAAACATTCCGAAGCGATAAAATTCATCGATTTAAAGTAGATTAATTCTATGAATCTTACCTTCATGTAATGGTGTCCAACCTATAATAGAAAACGATAACATTCATATTCAAAGAAAAAATCTATTATATATTGAATTATATTACCAGCATTATCGGCTTCATTAACATTAGCTCCAGCTTTGAGAACTTTTCTTAATTGTTTTAAATCTCCTTTTCTTGCAGTAATATGAACAATTGTTTCTCCATGTTCATTACGTCGATTAATTTTTGATGGACGTGGTTGTGGAGTCAACGATGAAGGTGATTGTGATCCAGCTATATATATATATAGATTTATGATGTATTTACAATAATAAAAATACTTCAACAAGAATTAAAAAAAAAAACAAACAAACAAACATACTATTCGATTCTTCACCAGCTGTTAATTGTTTAAGTACAGCCATTTGTTGTCGTTCACTTACAATGAGACGATGTGAAGCAAAATCAGCTGCAACAGAACCACGTCGTTTATTTGATAATTGACTTGTTGAACTTGTTAATTGTTCTAAACCATAATAAATTAATAAAATAATAAACAAATATTCAAATATCTTTTACCATTAGTATCATCATCGGATTCATTTGGTGAACTAGTTGTTTGATAACGTCGTTTTTTACTAGTCGTGGACATTGTTTAATAATTCATTATTTTATAACTTTATTTAGATTAAGTGGAATTTTTTTTTTTTTTAAAAACGAAAAAAAAAAAAAAAAAAAAAAAGTTCATTGATTGGCAGATATTTTTTTCATTGGTGAAAATATTCTTACAATCAGATATTAATATGTTATTATTCAATATATTAAATAATAAAAAAATATATCAAAAATAAGTTTTCTTTTAGAAAAAAATTTCATTAAATAAATAAATTTTTACTTTATATAAATACAAAATAGATGTCACTTTAGAATAAACTTTGATTGATGTCATAAAATTTCTCTTCTTCTATATTATTTTGTCTTGTCTGATTAAAAACTAGAAAATAAAAACAATTTCAATGCACGATAATCTTCAAAGAAGATCAATGCTTAATAATAATACTCAACAGACAACATCTGTTGAAACTGGAGTACCAAGTGTAGGATCAATTGTAAGTATTTATCTTATTTATTAATATTATTTTGTAAATTAAATTAAATTCTAGGTTTGGTCTGCTGGACGTACACGTGCTCAACAAGCAATAAATCTTTATGCTAATATTGATTATCTTCGTCCATATTTTGATGTTGAACCAAAAGAAATATTACATAGGTAATAAAAGATTTATTTATATTTTTATTGATTTAATAATCAATATTAAATTTAGATTACTTCATGTTTTAATTCCTCGATGGCCGTCACCAGATGAAGTATGAAGAAATTATTCTTTTTTTTTCTTTTAATTTTTATAAATATTATTTAAACATATATATTTTAGAATATTAAACCAGAATTATATGGACCAACAATGATTGTTTTTACTTTAGCAGCAATTTTAATTTATCAAATGAAATTAGCAAGTCATTCTGTAGTAAGTAATTTACCTCTTTTTCATAACATTATTTCTGCTCTTTTGTTTCGGATTATACAATCAAAATTTATCAATATTTAATACATAATATTATAGTTATTGAAATATTTTATCTATCGCATATAATTGATCGTGTTCCGAAATAGATTTTATATTACATTGAATTTTGTTTTTTCTTCTAATTAATAATAGAATGTTTTCAAAAGAAGAATACTTTTATTTATTAACTTTTTTCATAGCTTGATCTATTGAACAAGGAATCGATTCGAAAAATGCATAAAGAATTATATTTTCTAAGGAATTAATTTTTTTTTGGATTCTTCTGTATAATTAATAACTACTAAAGATGAGATAGATACGCAGTATCAATAAAGAACAGAGAGACAGAAAGGTATTTAGTCTTTATTCAAAAGCATAGTTTCGTTTCCGAAATGAAGCATATACCTGTGTCAAAATTCTTAATGGGTTATGTTGTGTTGAAGAGAGCCTAGTCATAGTTTTTCTTAGAAACACTCATCCATGAATAGAGTGTGTCGAATTCGTCACGAATCCAAAAATTTTGATACCTACGGATCACTTTTCTCAACAGATATTTTGACTTGCCATATTTGTGCAAGTTATTTATTATCGTTATGAGAGGTTTCAATTGACTGAACCAAGCCAAAGAAAGTCTGTTCGAGAGTTATTGAGACATCTGATTTGTATTATCAATATAACAAAAACCTGTTTTATTAGTTATTACTGAAGTCTAAATTTATTGCTCATCTTATTTAGATCTATTTTTGAATTTTTGTTTTTCAGCAAGATGGTACATTGATTGGTACAAGTTTTCTTATTTGTTTTGGTTATTGGATTGGTTCAAGTTTTGCAATTTCATCAGTTTCATTTATTTGTAATACACATCTGAGTTTAATGCAAATTCTTAATATAAATGTTCGTAAAACAAAGAATAATTTAGTAACTATCCTAAAAAAAAATGTAATTGATATTTTTTTTAGGGTTATGCTCTATTCAGCCATTGTCTTGTTCTCTTTCTTGCTACATTTATTCATACAGGTCATGATCATTTGTTATTTTATGGTCTTTGGTGTATTGTTGGTGGTATGGCTGCAGTTAGAATGGTATATTTATAAAATTTGAAAATAATAGAAAATAATTTAATTGAATCTTAATGTTTGTATATAATAGATGTTTATTATTATGGCACGAACAATTAATCCACGTTATCGTATACTTCTTGGACTTTTTGTTGGTGCAATTCATATGTTCTTTTTACTTTATCTTCATTTTGCTTATCATGAATTAGCTGAATGTATGTTTTAAATACAAAATTTAGATTTCTTTCTATATATAAATTTTAGCTGTATCTCATGCATTAAATAATGAAGCAACTATGCCGATTGGTTTACCTGTCAAACCTGTTTTACCACTTGCTTCTCCAATGGTTGATGTAGTATCAAAATTAAATAGTAATTTGTTTTTCTTTTATTTTCATAGATAAATAATACTTATTTGTAATAGCTATTTAATCTTTCTTTTTCTTTTTTATTTAGATCGAGTAATGGCACGAAATAATTGAAGAAATAATATATTCTTTTGATACTACAAGAAGTAATCTCGTCAATTGATGGTATATAGTTTCTTTATTGACTATTTATTCTTTTCCTTTTTTTTTTTGATATTCTGCTTAAATTCGCTTGAAAAACTTTGTCTATTTGTTGGCTTGTTTGTTTTTTTTTTATATCCCAATAAAGACCTTTTTCATATGATTGAGTTGTCTCTTTGAAAATAATTCAATTTTTAATTTTTATTATTATAAGATTTCATTTTCTTTGAATATTAATATATTGTTTAACGAATGATGGAAAAGAAATTTGATTGACAATCTTTACTGAAGGTTATGAAAACTTTAGAATTAAAGACCTTCGAAAAAACTTTTCGTAAATTCGGTCTCTGTTTTTGTTTTATTCGAAATATATTTTTATTAGAGGCTAAACATTAGATAGTATAATTAAAAATTGAATTTTAGTTTTCGGATGTAAAAAAAAGTTTTTTTCTAAATCGTGAACTCTTGTTAGATGACAAAAACTTTTGATCTTATATTTTATCTACAATTACAGAATGTCTAAATTAGAAATGCCCAAGAGAATAAGGATACAAGTCTAAATTAGGCTATGTAGTTTGCCTATAGAATTTCAAAATTTCCAGACAAATTATCGCTGAAATACCAGCATGTTAGCAGAAAAATTTCTTTCATATAATTCTTATCTGAAAGACTATTTGTTCTACAGTGCTGAAATGAAAAAATGGAGCACTATAGGAAATCTACAAAAAGTCGATTTTTCAGTTAAGTCCCAACTTGTATTCATATCCACTGGAGTGTTGTCTAGTTTATACATATCTGCTTATGGGTACAAAATTATCAAAAATCCACGATATCAGATAATGGTTAGAAAAACATATTTCACAATGCCTTTTGTTCTACGAATTTTCTAACCTTTAAAAAAAAAACGTTTTCCATTAAAGCTTTTTATAGTCTTTGTATTCCAGATATGCTACTCTTTTCAGCAAAAAAAAAAATTATGAAGTCTACACAATATTGTATAGTAACACTGCATCAAAACAGAATTAATGCTGAACTTTTGTTTCGTTTCTTAGCATATAAATTCTTCCTTTACATTCAAGTACAATGAGCCACTTTTGTATGGAAAAATTCTATGAAAGGTTTCTGTTTATCTACTTCTTCATGTTCTTTGTGAACTGACATAAATAAATAAGAGATCTATGTTGATAAAAATTTTTAATAAAGAAACCAAAACGCAATAATCTAAATACATCTAAGATAATTTTCAATATTAGTCTTGTATTTTTTTTTGTACTTGTGACAGTTTTAATTTATTAACTTAATAATTCAATATCAGTTTTTATAACAAAACAAAAAAATCTTTTTGTTTTTTTCAAAGTGTCGGTGAACTATAAATATGTTCATTTTCATTTGTTTCTTTTTCTCTATGTAATTTTTTAATACGATAATGATCAAATGTATCATGAATATTAGTATCACCACCAGATGTTGTTGATGATGTATGCATTGATAAATTATATATATTTTTTATTCTAATATTATCATTATCATTTATTGTTGGTAATGATTCTTGAAGTATCATACATTGTGAATTTGTTGCTGTTTTTATTTGATTTTTATGTTTCCAAAAACAACAATAATAAAAAAATGCTTTTCGTTCAATCATAAAAAAAACCATTATAGAAAAAGCAAAACCTTGAAATGCATTAATAATACAAAATAAGATATTTCCAAATAATTGTACATATGTATTTGGTATAAGTACAAGAAAACCTAATATCCAACTAAAACCCATAATAATAGCAAAAAAAAGTCCAATTTTAAAATTTTGTATACGTCGTGAATATTCAGATTTTGTTGAACGTAAACCTATTTGTTGACGATTTCTTCCACATAAATAAATCATTGTATACAAATAAAAAATTATATTTAAACAAATAATTATTAATATTGGTATAATTAAACCATATATGAGAAATTCACGTGATAACCAACAATAATTACATGTTGATGATATAAATGTTAAATTTTCATATTTAATAAACATAATTAATAATGGAAGAATAGGTATTGAAAAAGTTAATATTAAATAAATAATAAATAATGTTCGATTAGACCATTGTGATTGAAATATATTTGTTAGAAATAAACTTTGTTGAAAAGCAAATAAAAATTTCCATATAAAAGCTGTTAATGTAAAATAATAAAGTAATGCTGATAGTATTGCACAACCAAATTTTCGATTGGGTTTAACAAATGTAAGAATAAATATAAGAATATTCATTAGAATTAATAAAATACATAAGATAAATAGCATTGATTTTACTATGGATAGATGACGTGGTTTATTCTATACAAAACAAAAATAAATGATATTTATAAAGTTGAACTTGAAAATTCGTTAGTCAAAAAAAGACAAGATATTGTTAAGAAAAATGTTGTTACAGCATTGATTCGATTAATATCTGTGGTAGTTGACATATATATATTTAAGTTAAATAGAGAAAGAAGAAATGATATATTCAGATATTGAATATATTTAGTAAATGTCAAGAAAAAAGTTCGATAGAAGTTCTTTTAGAATATATTAATTTTTTCTTGTGCAAATGTGTTTCTTCTTAAAGGAGTCTGTAAAAATTCGAAAACATTAGATTAGAATCAGAATTCTGTATTTTTGTCGAATATAGCTTTATTATTTTTAGTTTAGAAATTATGAACCGATTTATATTTACTATAAGTTATTGGTTAACAGTGAATATTACGGGAAGCCACACCGTGCCAATTCAGACAATTTTCTCGATTTCTACAGATAATAGATTTTCAAAACGAACTCAGTCATTCCTGAATGATTGTCCTGAAACTCTCGACTCTAAAATCACTTTTTTAGACCACGATGTTGTTGTTCATTCGATGCAAAAAAATATTGGTGATAGAACGTAAGCAATAAAAGAAACTACTGTTTAATGTTTTCTATTTAAATTTAATATCCATGCCTCTAAAACATCGATCAGTCAATCGTTAATCAAAAATTCTAGAGAAATTTTAAACTTAAATTCGAAAATAATACAAAATTTTAATTCAAAATCAATGCTTTCAAAATTCTTCAGAAGCTGAAAAATGAACGAACATGTGGTTCTCTACTGTCTGTTGATTGTTATTATTATTTGATGCCGAATTCTAAAAGAGTCTACTTCACTTAGTATCTGTTTTGATGGTTACAGATCATCAATAAATTTTCAATTTTTTTTCTATAATATATTAATCTCGATATTTTTTTCTTACGTTAAATAATAGTTTTTCTATTAAAAAACAAAGAAAAGTTTCTATACCATAATTCTTCGTCGTAATTCTTGACTTGAACTAGTATTTGATGATGATAATCCATGACTAGAATTTTCTGTTCGTCGATATAGACTAATAAAAATAAACATAAGAAGTGTTATAGAAAGACCAATAATTGAAAGAACACATCCGATCCAACTTAAAATTTCAACAGCTTTTGATGGATTTGCACATGTTAATGAAAAAAATACTGTAAACATTGTTAAATGTGTACATGTACATGTAACTGATGTACTATTTGATAATTGACGATCTGTTAAACAACCATCAGTTTGCCATATCATACTAGTTGTATTTAAATACATACAAACACCTTCGGAAATCATTAAATCAAGTTGATCATAAAATGGATCTATTGTTGTTGAATTTGTTGTATTTATTGAATATTCAAATGTATCATTTGATGAAATTTTTTGATCAAAATAAAATGTAACATATTGATTTTGATTCGGTGCTACTATTGAAATAACATCATATTCAGGTATTCTATTTGTTGTACAAAATAATTTCTGTGATTTAATGGATGTTATTGAATAACGGTTTGAACAATTATTTAATGGTTTTCTAGAAAATGAAAAATAATTCGAAAATTTTTCTATCAATCATACTTAGTTTACATAACTTACGATATATTACAATTTAATTTATATGGTTTATTAGTATTAAATTTAAGGAAAACACGTGACGTGACATTTTTATCAATCGATTGAATATCTGTAATATTTGATGTTATTATATTATTATTGGTTATTTGCCAACCAAATATTTCTTGTGGTTGCTCGTCTGTTGGAAAACGTAGACTAATTGTTGATAATGGTTCACTTTGAAATTTAAACATTGGTTCATCATCATTAATATATTGAACTGATCTATCTAAAGAAAATAATAATTGTTGCCAAATTATGGGTGTTGTTGGTGATGGTAGTGCTGTTGGTAATTGTAACGTATAAACATCCGGTGCCCATGGACGATTAAGCATTTGAGCAAATGTTTCATGAAACATTTGTGCATCATATGAAGAATGTTGCGTAAGATTTTGATTCGAATTAATTAACATTGTTGCGACTGAATGAAAGTCATGTGAATCTAGAGTTTTATTTGAATTTGTACTTAGATATTCTTGACTTTTCTGGAAAAGAGATTGTTCTGTATAAGGTTTTATTGATATAGGAGTATGAATATTGTCATAATAATATCTTGATAATGATAAACAATTTGGTTCTGAATCATATGCTTCTGTACATAATGTTTGATCAGAGCATTGATAAGATAAACATTTATTGCAGAAAAAATTTTCTTGATTTCGTATTTGATATTCTTTTCCATTTAATTGACAATAATCATTAATATACTCAATACTATTATCTGAATTTGGACATTGAAATATATTATTATAACGTTGAATTGTTGTTAAAAATGAAATAAATTGACAACTACATGTTTGTGTTAAACGAAAGGTTAATATCCATTGAGGTAATATATCTTCACAAGATAATACATTAAAAATTTGATTTGTTGCTGAATGAATTTCGTCACCAACATAAATATAACGTAATTTTGGTAAACCTATTATTTCTTGTTGAAAATCATACCAAGAAAATTGTTGAATATTTACCATTGTAATGGATTCAAGAACAACTAATCTATTCAATGTATTATTTAATGTTACAAGATAACATGAATCAATATAAAGTGTGCGTAATGATAAATTTATTAATGATGATGAAAATGTTTCATTTGTAATTAATAATCTTGTTATTTCTTTAGTATAAGTATATAATATATACATATGTTTTATTGTATATGATGATAATGATGCTCCATCAATAACAAGATATTTTTCATGATTAACAGAATGTAGTCGTAAATAATCAATACTTTTTCCATTGATTGATGGAAGATTTAAATGATTAGAAGAAAATTTACAATTAATTAGTGTTATATTAATAACACGTATATTTATAGAAGAAAATGGAAGTGAACGTGAATCTTTTAAGTGTGGTGCACATGATAATAAATTCAATATTTGATCATATGAACAAAAACAATCAGAATCATTTAAACGAAAAGCTTTGATACTCATGGAAGCTATTAATGGCCAAGACGTTGTAATTCTTGTGAGATCATATGGTTTAGTTGGAGGATATACTGAAAAAGTTGTGATTGAATCATCATACCGAAGAATACTTGCCATGTTTTGCTTTTCTAATACCTGTCTTCTTACACCAACCTGTGTTGTTATAGATGAAGTATCAGCAAAACTTATATTTAAATGATAGATTAAAATAATAACGAATAGAGATATCGAGTAAGTCATCATCATATTGATGTGAATGTTTGATAGAAACACTATGGTCTTAATATAATCCGAAATTCTATTGATTAATATTCTACACAGACAAAAAACCCTTTTTAACTTGAACAATGATCTCCAAACAGAAACAAACTATTTATTCGTGAGTTGATTTTGCAATAAATATTGGAAGCAAAACAAAAAAATACATGCATAGTATGTACTTATATTTTTCATCTTTGTATTCATCTCCTAAATGTCATAATCCATTTATTTAATGGAAAAAAAATGAATGTGAAATAAAGTACTATTGATGACTTCGAATAAGACATATTATTTCAAGAAAAGAATAACAAGCATTAATAAGTTTTCAATTGACGTATAAAATTCTAATCAATATAGAAAACAATTTTTCTATCTATGAAAAATGCTATGTCATTTATTAAACTTTTCTTTTCAAATCATATAAATTGTTCGACATGTTTGTGTTTCTTCTTTTTTTTTTTCAAATGAATGTTGTCAAGTAGATGCAACAGAATGTTATTTAAAAAAAATTTTTTCTTTTTGTTTATTTGAATGGAAAAGAAAATCAGCATGACACCTTCAGTTTCAATGCATTAAAGAAGTCAATAGAATTCTTCATTCTTCGACCAAGAACGAGAAAAAGTAAAAACGCTCTGCATTTACATTGTTGTAATACATTGAAATCAATGCCATGGCTGTTACTTATCCAAGTGAGATACGATGAAAAATTTATAAATATTTTCTGTAAATTTCTTTTTTTTGTTGTTTTGTGTTAGCGGATTATCCTTTTTATGTCGATGATGAAGGATGGCCAGAGAAAGTTTATACTCCACCATATCCTCATGAATATTATTATGATAATGAACAAAATTCTAATGAAAATAATTCAACTAGAACTCGAACATTACAAAATCCATCCAAATTTAACAATGTTCACCATCATCGAATAAATTCCAGTGAATTACTTCCATTACCAATACGTCGTCATACTCCAGGTTCTACTGATCCAACATTACAACATACATCATCTCGAATTCATTCATCAACATCCAATGCATATATTCCACTTAAACGAGAGTCATCACAATCTAATCTTTATACGATATCTAATCAAAATCATTCATCAAAATCTTTAGATCCTGATGAACGACCTATTAAACCAATGAAAGATACATCTGTTTATAATAAATCATCATTACCAGAAAAATTTACTCAACCGATAAAAAAACCTTTATCACGACCAAAATTAATACAATCTTCACCTCGATTGGAATCGAATTCATTTCAATTACCACCATCACGTATACAAAATACTAGCACAACACCTCGTCGTCCTATTCGTCTTGATGTAATTCCAAAAACACCAATTAGTTTTCCATCACAACCTATTCAAACTCGTCGAATTATAGTAGAAGATTATGTTGATAATAATAATCGTTTCGCATCATATGTTAAGCCTGTTCCAAAAAAAATTGTTGCATATCAAGAAGTATCAGGTATGACCACACGTGAAATGGAAAATTATCTTATGTCAAAAGATCAACGTGTTACTCGTATTCGACCACCACCAATAAAAACAGTAATCTATCGGCCTTAAATGAAAGAAGTCATGTTTTTTTATTTGTTATATCTCTATTATTTTAAAGATAATCTCATAGTGTATTAAATTAGTTACAATGATAAAGAAATTTTTATATAAATTTGGAACAATTTAATAGTCGAGCATATATTACCATCAGTGTTCTTATATTTTTTTATGTTGTCCGTCATTATGGGAGTATCATTAAATGCAATTGTTTTTTGAAACATACTCTTGAATGTTTTCTAGAAACTTACGAGAGAATATATCCAAGTGTTGGATATCCTTCAACTTTATACTATGGCTACGAGTAGGTCTCTATGAGACTCAAAAGGAATCGGACCTATGGCCTAAAATTGAAGAGTTATAGTCGTTGTAATAAAACTTTTACTAAGAGTAAAGCATTTGCGAAAAAAAATCGAAAAACTTTGACCTAAAATTTTTTGCTAATGGACTGATTTAATAGTCATTAGATAGTCCTGATGAACATGTCTATCTCAAAAAATTCAAGTTCAACAAAAATTGTGTATATATCGAGAAAGACATGTTTTCTTTATGTGAAGTCTTTCCACAGTATTTAATGACTAGTAACTCTGTCTATAGACAAAACTTCAGGTCAAAAATTTTTGTTTTAGATTTTTTGAAAGTATTTTACTTTAATTACAAACTTCATTCATACAGTATTAGCTCTTCATCAGTAGGTGACTTGTATGAATCCTTTGAAGGTTTTTGAAGCCTCATACGTATCTAGTCATAGCCATAATATGCAGTCAAATGGCATCCAATAATCTTATATGTTCGCTCATTCGTTTACATCATACATTAATCCGATATAGTAGAAAAAATTTAACATATCAAAAATTTTTACTCATTGAATAATATGTCTATAATATTTTTTCTTTTAATGAGAAATAATTTTTAGTCGATATATATATATAAACGGATAATCTTTTCAATATTCTATGAATTCGCTTACCAAAATAATCATTAACTTATCTTGGTCAGTTAAATCATATTATGTTCTAATAGAAGCTTTCAACAACTTTCATATGCATTTAAAATCTTCGAAATCGATTGGTACTATAATCGAAAATCTAAGAATACCAACAAACTTAAATCCAAACAGATTTTATTTTTTATTTTATCTGTTCTCTAGACTAAAAGGATAGGGTCTAGAAGCGGTAATCCACTTGTGTCTGTCTACCATATGGTAACTATGGTTCGAATGATTCTCTGCTTTCTACGGCTACAATACTAAATAAGGCTGTGTAGGATAACGAAAAGAGCATCCACACGTTAAGATTCAAATTAACCAAGTAGTAACGTACTAGAATTAAGAAGTTGAAATTCTTATACATTCTGTGTTTCACTATTTACAAACTTCGTAAAAGATCGCGTTTCTCAGTATCATATACGAAGAAATGCAATCATGACATTGAGTAACGTAATATACTAATTTAAAGTCATTTACAAATGTACTTATTCGACTTGAGATGTCTTTAAAAGTTATGATATTGTTATTAAACTATTGTTCGATCGATTGTTGAATGCAGTTTGCATGAGAATATGATGTAATAGTTATTAAGAGGGGAGAAGTAAGTCTGAACATATTTTTATGATAAAATAAAATAAAATAATTTAAATAGTGTATAATTAATTTTTCTCTTGTAATATAAATAAACATAATATAATCAATTGTAAATAATTGTATTGATTTTTCTTATGTTAATAAATGTATGCATACATCTTTATGATCACATATCATTCCAAAAAAATCATCTGAAATTTAAAATAAAATTTCAAAGCCAGTGTTAAAGAACTCCAAGGAATACGGTTACGACAATGCATCAATAAAAAAAAAACATTTCGAATCAACTCCTAATTCGTTTGTGCATACTTCTTATGATGCTATTATGATCTGTCATAGCACATAGATCGTTAATCTGTTACACTACCACTAGCATTGTGAAGGTGTAGATGTACACTCACTAATACTTTCAAGACTAGCATACTCTAAAATGATGTTCGACATTTGCTGATAGCAATAACGTTTATATCTAGATACACTTATATACATATTTCTATCCCATCTGTTTGGAGTCAAGTGAATCGAGTCTTGATGAACATGACTTATCTTTTACTAAAGAAATAATTTAGAAAAACAATTCATTCTTTTGAATTCTACAATGTATCTTTAGTCTTTTTTAAAATAATTTATTAAAAATACAAAATTTAAATGCATCCTATTCAAATGATAAAACAAAGTTTTTTAGTTTCATTTTAATTTATTCCCCATTAACAAAAAAAGAAATTAATATACATAAGAATCACATAATAATTAATTATAATATGCATTATTAACTTTTTTTATTGATGAGATTTTATGTGTTTTTTTCTTTTTAGAATTTTCATTATCATATATATCATCATTAACATCTTCTAATTGTATGTCATCCATTGTATTATCACTACTTTTTATTGTGTTTCTTTTTGTTTTAGAATTTGTATTTGTTGAATTATTTTGATTTTTTTTGAAACGATGTTTTCCCGTTATATCAGTATGTGATTTAATAACTATGTCTGAATTGGATTGACCTGGATATGGTTCAACTATAATTGTACGACGAACAACAGGAATTTGTTCAAGACGATTATCTTGAATATCTAATAGAAAAGAGAAGAAAAAAAAGTCGATTTACTCAATGATATATAAATACTTGGTATATCTTCTAAACCAGTATCATGATAGATTTCTTTATTTGTTTTTGTTGGTGTACGTGTATGTGTTTTTGAAGCTTGTACTGTAATTGCATTAGGTTTTGATCCAGAATATTGTTCTTGATAATGACGAGAATGATAATTAATATCACTATAGAGATCAATAGATGAACAACTTGAACATGTTGAACATGATGAAGAAGCATGATGACGATGTTGTCGACGGTGATGACGTGAAGGATGTCTATGGTGATCAGAACTGATTACGGTTGAACTTTCAGTTTCACCATCGAATAGTTTTATTCGATTAGATTTTTTTGTTTTTGAAATACCATTCGGTAAATTTTTTTTAATATGTTTTTCTTGATCAATGATTGTTCTTACCTAGAAAAAAACGAAGGATATTTCAGAGTAGAAATTATTCATTCATTTTCTTCTAATTAGATTAATTGATAATGTGAAATATTATTAATTAACTGTCCAAATAGTGTTTCTTCTTGAATTATCATTTGTCGTAATACATCTTCTCACTAATGTATTGAGATATGAAATATGATATTCTTATGAGAAGGATGTAATTATAATTTAGAATTTTTTTGGTTGCTCTCTCTTCTTTTTTTCTCTCATAGAAATGAGTAATAAAACAAATGTAACAATCTTTATTACATAGTTTAATTCATACTTACAAGATCATGTGTTTCCGGTGCTTTAGTTAATACTGGTAATGGTGCTTCTGTAACAGTTGAATTCGGAAAAAGATTATCAAATTTAGCTTTTGGTGGATTAGCTACAACTGTTTTCTTATTATAATGATCATTAATTTTATTTTCAGCTATAAAAATAAAAATAAATAATGAAGATATATATATATTTATTATATATTCACAATTATTACTTGTAATCGATGAAGATGTAGGTGCTGGTGTTAATGATGTTGGTTTGACTAATGGTGTTCCATATGACCATTCCATAGGTTGAAGAAATTTCGAATCTGGTTGTGTTTCAATTTCAACATTGGATGGCCAAACAACTGGTTCATAAAAAGCAGCACCTGTTGCTGCACCTGGTTGTTGTAATAACATTTGTTCATTAGCATTTGAAACATATGGTGGATTAGAGTAGTAGTCATATGGTGTATAATCAATTTGTGGTTGTTGATATGTATAACCATATGTTTCATTATTTTCCATAGATGATTTTAAATGTCTTGATGAATCATTATGTTTATTTGATTTTTCAATAATTTGTGTTGGATTTTCTTGACGATATTTTTGATGCCATAAACCAATTAAAATTAACTGTAAACCAAGATAAAATGCAAATGCACATATACACATACCAGTTAATTTACCAGTATTTGATGAACTATCAGGATAACCTTTACGAAAAAAAAAAAACATTTAGTAATAGATTTTTCTTTTTTGTTAAAGATAATTTATTTACTTTGAGCATAAAATATACCAGTCATAATTAAGAAAACACCTGCAAGTATAGTAAATATTGCCATACCAATATAGAAAACAAAAGCACCTTTACGTGTTAAACCAAATGGACCATCATAAGTATCTTTATTATATTTTATAGGCTAATTAAAAAAAAAAAACATGAAACTTAATTCATTTTAAAAATATAAAAATTCTCTTACTTCAATAGTAACAACACCTTCATTATCAATTAAAACTTCTTTTTTCCAATAATCATCAATTGGTTGTTGATTTTCAACATAACTTATAGGATATTGTTTCATAGGCTCATAAGGTTGTATTTTATTTGTTAAATTTCCATTCAAATAATTATATGGAAGAGGTTGTTGTATTTGATTGATTTGATTAACTTTTGTTGTTTGTTGTAAATTATCATCAAGATTAGTTGTTGGTATTATTTTAGGTGATCGAACAACAGCTTGTTTAATAACATTATCATCAACAATTAATCTTGGAATATTTCTTGCAGCTGGATCACGTAAAAGATTTTTTTTTGGATCAATTTTAAGCGATCGTGTTATATCAACATCAGGTAAGCCTTGATCTATAACAACATTATGTGCTATATTAGTAACTGATTGTTTTGTATTGATGGGTGTTTTTTTAGTTTTTGTTTCATTTTTATTTTCAATATATGTTGAAACTCGTGTTGATGAACCAATACCATTATCAATAGATGTTGTTATTGGTAAACGTGATGAAGGAGATTTTAATGGATCATCTGGACGACTTTCAAGAAATTCTGGATAATAATATTCAGCTGGATAATTCAATGATGAATTTGATGTCATCTGAAAATTTTCGTTTTCTTTTATTTTTTGGGCATCTATATTCACGTCGTTGCTATTGCTTTTTTTGTTGTTTAAACACTATATTGTCTTATGTGTTTATTCAGCATTCATTTTTTACGTTTTTAAGTGCTTGGCAAACCGTACTTTCATGTCTTAAAGTTTTAACGAATAACGATGAAGAAACAAAATGAAAAAAAAATAAACGCATGAAAAGCACGGTTGTTAATAACTTTTGCTTGTACAAACAAAGTAACTAGATAGTATAAGTGAATAAGGACGTAAAAATTTTAATATCCTTAATACGTTTGTTGTCAATCGAGAGTAATTTTTAGGTAGAAAGAATGTTGATTTGTTTACTTGTTATTTATTACAGAACAATGAATTCTATTTAATTTTTTTAATACTGTTATTTAAAGTAAAAGAAAAAAAAAAAGTCGTTTTCATATTTTTGTTTTGAAAGATCTCGAAACTGTTTTCGTAGAAATAATACTTGTATAATATAAAGTATATAATCATATTTTTTTTTAATTAGCATATCGAAAAATAATAGAAGAATTCATGTGTCAAATACTATGTCGAGGCAAGTAAACTACTGATTGATTAAAGAAAAAAAATCTAAGATGAAAATGAATTTTATTGATTATTTTAAATCATTATAGTCATAGGCGTATTAGTAGACATTATACTAAATTATGGAGTGTTTTTTTATTTTCGAGGCGTCGAAAATGGCTTTTACCATGCACCCAAAAAATAGAGAATTTCAAGCTCTCCAATAATAATGTCATCACTTGTCAAACAAATTTGCCTTGTTTGTACCAATTGTAGAGCCTTTACGTCTATTGAGTCTTCCTATTATGGCACCGAAAAAAAACAAAATGAACAAATGTATCGAAAAAAAAAGATATCTGTTAGTGTGGAACTTTTTTCTCCATCGAGTTGTATCATCAGGAATCTTGAAGAAGTTGTCAAAGTGTGGATCATGAAAGCTGTTATTTATTTGCGTTAAATAATGGCGTTTTAACTTTTCCTTTGATCAATAAAACTTTATTATAAAAATCATTTAATTTGTGTAGATATGTGCAGGAAAAACTAGGATACCCTGCATATTTCTAAATTTAACCCTTTGATGGCCAGTGATACATATATGTACCACTTTTTTTTTAGCCACAGACCTGTAATAAATTAGGAAAAATGATTCTGGTAGAAAGAACGATAATACTGCATAGATATGACTAATTTCTCGGTATGAGTGTAAGGTGAGATGTATGAGTGTGGCTGTGTCTGCAGGCGTAGGTTTGCGGATGTCGCTTTGAGTGTAACCATGGTTGAAGACAAGACATATATCCACATCCACACTCCTCCCATATCCACACTCCTCCCATATCCACACTCCTCCCACATCCACACTCCTTCCACATCCACACTCCTCCCACATCCACACCTGCACACTCACACTCATAACCTGAAGTCAAATCGTCCATCCAAAATTTGACCCTCAAATTGTTAACCAATAGATAAAAAATTACAGTTGAATGATTGTGTAGATATAAATACTTCCAGTTTGATATCAACAAGAGAAACTTGTTTGAAAATATAGAATTGATAGTTTTGTAGAAATTGAAATTCTTTACATTTGAACATGCAAATAATTACTTTTACGCTCAATAATTCAAAGCAAAAAATATCAAGATTTCATGAAAGTTATTGTAAAACATTCGTAAGAAGAAATGAGTTTATTTATTGTAAAACTGATTAACACTGAGAACGAAAACATATGAACAAAATTTATAATCACATCATTGACAATGATTTCAAACTATAATCTTTTAATATCAAGATTCTATATACTAAAGGTATTAGTGAAAAACGAATTTTTTCGACACTATGTGAGAACATCGATTGTAATATTGACAAATAAATAATTATATGTATATATATTAATATTGTGTACCAGAGACCCAAACAAGTCAGATAGACCGTTTGTTTCTAATATTTTTATAAAATTTTAAACACAAAATTCCTGCTTTGAGCGGGGGATATGGTTATTAATCGATATAGTTGGCTATTTGTATCGCTGAATCTGAAAAATCACTTTGAATATAACAAATGGCGCATAAAAACTGTTAGCGTCTACAAAGATATGTGAAAGATATTGCTACAAAATGTAATCACCAAAGCTTATGACGTGAATACTATTATGCTCTGAAAGCACATTTTATCAAAATGTTTCTTATGGTTTTCTGTATTTCACGTCACAATTGGACTATATTTAGAAAGACAGACAATGAAGTATAGTAGTTTTTGGAAAGTCCTATAAGGTGACCTATGTTAAAAATATTTTGGTTTTGAAACACGCATAACCATGTAAAACATGATCAAAAAATCAGATTGAAATTAATTTTCTCGCAAAAATCCGAATAAATACACTACATTTTGATTAAATTCAATAGAATAATCCATTAAAATGATTTTTTTCAGGTAATAATTAATTAAAACCATTTTACCGCATGTAATCTAAATAATCAATTAAAAATGTAATCAATATTAATTAATTTTTTTATTCTCATCGATTTCTATTGTAATTAAACCATCTCAAGTTGAAACAATTTATATAGAAGTTCGAGATTTACTACATTTGTGTGACTTCGGTTCAGTAGCAACTTTTTAGTTTGTGAACACGAGCAATCAAAATATTCATAGAAAATTATGGATTTCTTGTTCAAATCTGAAGGAAACAACTTATCTTCGATACGTACAATTAAAATAGATTAAAAGGTTATAATAGATTATAACAGATTAAGAGGTAATACTACATAAACATGTATAAATGGACAAGAAGTGGAAGAAATTCAGTTATGATCGTTTTCGACGTGATTAAAAATCGATTGTGATAGATTTTATTCGTAATTAGAAACTTTTTATAATGGCACTATTATAATCGTAATTAAATCAGATTTAAAATTATAAAAAATTAATTATAATATGTTAATTAAAAAAAATCTATTCAAACTGATTTTTTTATTTTAAATCTGATTAAATTAAAACTATAATTGTGACATTATTATAGATTTTGAATTACAAAAATTCTATTACAATCAGATTTTTTTTTACATGTCTAAACAAATTCTTTCTCATTTTTTTTTCCTTATATTTAGGTATTTAGAATCGACTGTGAGACTTTTTCGAAATTTTCATGTAATTAGAGAAAAAAGGTAACATTTTCTATTCAAATATTTATCAGTTCGAAGAAACATGCTTTCTTTTTTTAACAGTATTACTTAATGATCTAATCCATATACGATTCATTTTAGTTACGTTTTATGCGTAAAAAGAGAATTTCTCCATCAATTTAGCTTGTTCGTCAAGACAAATCATTCCTTCAATCTCATACTATTTTTCAATCGACTTGTTTTGATTGTTGTGAGAAAGAAAATACTTGAAAACAGAAGGGAATAAGTATCATAATACTTTAAGCTCTGATGAATGAGGCGGAGAAAACAAATTATTATTGTGTCAATATATATTAGAAAAAAAAAAGATACTTTTCAAGCATATCCGTTTTTTCCCCACAAGTGCTGTTACGATTACATTTGATTATACAACTCCGTTCATATATCTTTCTAAACAATCAAAAAAAGATATTTTTCTAAAAACAAAACAAAACAACGTAGTTTAAACTATGAGGCTGCAAGAGATATTTCTCACATCTTAATATCGTCATTCTTTCTTTGTCACCCGTTTACGTTTATTGGGCATAAACATGACTAATAGTGATACATGATCAGGTTTTTCATTGGTAGCTTACTCATCATATTTTTTCATGTGTGTCGTTAAGTCACTGTATTTTTTTTTTCTTTGTACAGAATATGATTATTATCTAGAACAAACTTTGCACTGTTTCTTTCTCTATAAATTTCTGTTCTTGTAAAATATCTCATATTGATATGTCTTATTCAACTAACTGGTCAAATTTATTCAAAAAATTCTTGATGAGAAACAAGAATGGTTTTTTTTCCTGTCAAATGTTAACGTTTTCTAGTGGACTACTCTCTGTAGATATGTTGTGTATTGATTTGATAATTATCTTATCTAAGTATTTTACGTGGGTTTCAATGATTCCTTTCCCTATTAATGAAGACTACCTTCTGATTTGTTTTATATATTATTATGAAACCAACGTAGTAAAAATCTATAGACCATGACGGACACGGAAAAAAAGGTGGCTTGTCTATCATCAGCAGGCCATACCTATAAAAAGTCAGTCAATTTGAACATTTGTTGTGACAATTGTATTGTTTTAAGATAACCATGCAAATTACCACATTCTGGTCTTCTTTCTTAATTTTTTTCTACAATCAATTTCAATTTCAACCAATCTTAATCATTGTTTGATGTTATACATATTACATCAAGTTGAGTTTTCACTGCGTAACATCCGAAGTCACGTCCAATAAAATATAAACCTACACAATATATTCAAGACATGCGTCATTAGTTTGATTTTTATGTATAAATGTTTTTTCTTCTGAATAGGTGTTTTTCTCATATTTTATGCCTTTTACATATTATTCATCTCTTTCTAATAATAAGATGACGTATTTACCTTTATAGACTTCGTCCTTTTTCTCGAAGCATTATTATCAAATGATACATGCATCATATCAGAAATTGATACATGTACAATCAAGCGTGACTCTCAATATCATATAGATTGCAAAGGTATATTTACCAATGTAAATAACTATTTTCTCATCTATATACTTACATAAAGTATACGCTTATCTAGTTACATATTTTATTGTTGACAACAAAAGAAAAAATGTATCAATGGAAGTGGTTTTTTTTTCTAATAGTCCCTGTAATTATTGCCATTATTTTAAGTTTATTATACATTTTTATAAAACGACATCGTGGTCATGGATATTTTCTATCGAAATTCTCTGCTTTTACACGCATACGTTTTGATCATCTTGAAAAAAGACGGCAAACGTATTGTCCAGCTAATAGTAAATGTCAGTGTCATACGAAAGAGTCTGCTGCACACATCGAACCTAATTTATTATGTACACATCGTTCTCCAACATTATATATGAGTTTTGCTGGTGCTGCAATGATTGTTGGTGGTGTACGAACAACAGAATGGCGTGGCTCAATGAGAGAAGTACATCGTGATACAGACGATGAATTTGATGCATTGTTTTTTACAGATCCAGCACAATGTTTTTATTTACAAGATCCAAATTATCGATGGCAAGGTTTAACATATTATCGTAATTTAATACAAATATATTCTACACTTTATCAACATGTTATTTTAATTGGAGCTAGTCTTGGCGGAAGTATGGTATGTATGTGTGCCGATTTAGCAACAGTATCAATTGCATTTAATCCAATATTAGATCCAGTTTTACTTGGTTTACCTTGGCGTTTAATGGGTGCTTTTTGTCCAGCTGGACAAGCAGAAGTTGTTCGAAATCAAGTTCATAGTACTATGGAAAATATAAATACTAATAAAACTAGCCAAAATTGTGTACTTCATATACATTGGAGTCAATTATCAAAAGCTGATCAAAGACAAGCTCATAGAATTATTGGTGGTGGTAAACATAATAAACCTAAACAAACGGAATGTTTAACAACAGTACTTGATTTTGATATTAACGATCCAAATATGAGTAGTAGATCAGGTGTTCATGTATGGTTTCATAGGCATAAACGTCATATATTAGCTATGCAGTTAAGACGAAGTCATGAATTAATACCATTGTTAAAACGTCACTTATCAGGCATATCAATAGGTTTACATACAGTTAGTTATCAATTAGAAGAAAAACAACGACAAGATTCTATTGTTATCAATATTCCATCATAAAATAGACGTATTGATAATAAAAAGCAAATTGTCTGTCTTGAATGGTTATAAACTTCTTTTTTCTCTTTTTTTTTTGTATTTTTTTATTATAATATGATTGCTATTGAGTCAGCAGAATGATGTCCATAATCTCTCATCAGTTAAGTAGCAACGGCAACGACTTTTGTTCTCTTTCCTTTTATGCTGTCGTTCTCATGCCAATCGAAGTCAAACACTCACCTCATGATGAGATGAAACATAAAAAAAAGAATATATATATATATATATATATGTTTGATTTCTTCTTTGCGCACACTCGTTGTTCCGTTCGATAGAAAAGTAAACATCATCGCATTGCACGCCAACAATTCAACATGCCCGAACAGCCGTCTGCATCTTTTGCCGATTCATGTACTATACATGAATTTGATGAACTACTTTCATTAGATGATATATTTGTTGAATATTTTAATGAATTTCTTCGTTTGGGTACATTTGTACAAAAAATTGAATATAATCGTGAATTAAATACATTTATTGAAAGAACTCAAGATAAAATATTAAATATAAATGATGAAAAATCGTCCAATAATAATGAAAAAAAAATCAATGAAATGGATACTAACAGTATTTATAGTGGTTTTTCGGATATAATACAATTAGATGATATACCTGAATTAACACATAATAATAATTCAAATGCACAAAAAACTCGTCAAGCACAAATAATGGAATGGGTTAAAAATGAACGATTAGTTCTTTTTTGGCGTACAGAACTTTATCGACAATATAAACTATGTAAACTTTTATTACGACCATTAACTAATGAAAATGAACCATCAGAATATTCTAGTCAAGGTATTGGTGGTTATAGTCGACAGTAAGTTTTATTTAATATTATTTTAAAACAAACAATCAGGATTCCTTTCAATTTTTTTTCTTGTTTATTTATTTTTTTTTTCTGTAGAAGTGTTTATACAGCTGCTCGAACACTTTCAACAGATAATTCAACTGGACATGGAATGGCACAAACAGCAACACTTGAAGAAGATGAAGAACAACAAGATTTTGATCAAAATGAACCATTTACAAATGCAAATATGATATTTGAAAATAATATTATGGTTTCAGAACTTTTACGTATGCCAAAAGCATTTTTAAGACCAGGTAGTCGAGCTTATTCTGTACCAGCTAATATGGGTAAGACTAATTGATTTATTATTTATTTAATTTTTTTATTATAAATTTATTTTAGTTAGTTCTCTTTCAATATTTTTTCCAAGTATACCTACAAAATATCCGACGAAAATGTCGAAAAGATCATCAAGTTCTAAGACAAGTCAAAGAAAATCATTACCAAAAGATGATGAAAATACTTCATCAGAGGATCCAAATGATCCAAGAAGTTTATCAATGTATAGTAGTGCTAAAATGAAATATTTTGAAGAAGCTGAAAATGAAGAAGAAAATAATGATGTAGGAGATTTGGGATTAGAAATACAAAGTTCAAGTAATCAACTGAAGTATAAATATCTAGGTAAGTTTTATAAAATGTAGAAAACACCAGAGCTAAGCAAATACAAGTTGTCTCGACTACTATGAAGGATATCTGTAAAAGACATGAACATGTCTAAGTCGAAAACTGATACCATCAGTAGATTGAATTGGTTATACGAGACATCTTTATTTTTTACTAGTGATTTTTTCTTAATTTGAAGCCTTATAATTGAATTTTGTATATGACTCGTTTGAATGTATTCATTCGATCTCTGTCCGAGTACCAGTAACATACTCATACTTATTCATATTTGAAAAGTACTTTTAAATCAAATCTTTTATTAAAAGACGGACAGAACAAAGATAATTTATTTCCTAGATTCAATTAAAAGAGAAACAATAGATTCTAAAAGATTGAAATCTATTCTTTGAATTTCTTATTTCATCACTCAACATCTTTATTCACACACTTGAATTCTTCGTCAAGCGTGTTACGATAATTACAATTGAAATATTTTATCAAAAACATTGCAAGCTACTGACTGTAATACTCTATTACATCCCGTTATCTATCACAACGATAAAAACACAATCTATAATTCTAGAAACTAATTTAATTACATGTTATAGGTATTTTTTTAGTGTTATTCTTCAGTTTCACGTTCAAAATTTTAAACACTCTCAATGTCAATGAGCACTCTTTCATCTTAAGCAGAAAAGTTTTTATTATTTTATTCTAGTTAATCGTTTCAAGTGTACTCATTCATATGATTTTTATACGTTCAGAGTATGAGCTACTTTAAATGTACGCCTAATTCATGCAAGCATTAAAATGTTTGTCGAAGGAAAGAAAGTCATGTGATATGGAGATATCTTGAGATCTATGCATTTCAATGGCATAAAAAAAATTTCGACTCGAATTGTTTTACCACAATTAGGCTTCGTATCATGATAGTTGAAATCGTGAATTTCGTTCGATACATTTTTATAGCTCTATAAAAACTAAAAAACAAATCAAATTTCTTATCTATTGCCTATTATAAATACAATTTTATTATTTTACTGTTCGAAAACATCTAAATGTATAGATAAGAAAACTAGAGGATTGATGTGAATCTAAAAAGAAGTCATCAATATATTCTTAATCGATTTTATTTTTAGGTTCATTCCAAGGTATGCAATCATTTGTTCGTTTTCTTCAATCAACTAAAGGCGGCTATGAACTTTATCGGTTTTGGATGGATTGTGAATTTTTTAAAGACACAATGGTTTCTCTTGATAATATTCCAAATGTTGTTGCACGTACACGTCTATTTCGTGATTTAAATGATGGTAAATATCATTTACCATTTATGCGTCATTTACAAAATAAAATTCGTCGTGCTTATGCGGATACAGCTGGTTCATTATCACATGAAGTTTTTATTCAAGTACAATATGATGTTTTACGTCGTTTACGTGTATATTGGTCAGCAAGATTTATAATTCATCAATTATTTGAACAACGTCATTCACAATTATATTTTCCAATTGAATTAAATCGACCAGCAGATGTTTGTCTTTATCCAATTGACCAACGTACACAAACAAATTTTATCGAAATGACACGTGTCTTTATTTCAACGGATTATACAACAAATGAAAATATTATTTTAAATAAAAATAATCAAGATATGGAAGATGAAATTGAAAATTCGTTTGATAATAAATTTATGAAAAAATATGCAACAATTATTCGACAAGATAAACATGCTGGCGGACTTTTTCTTCGTTATGTTACAGAAAATGAACGTCAATTATTACCATTAATGCTTTTCTGTTATGATGTTGATGATTTTCGTTATTCAAATATTGATGATAAAATTCTTGAAAGTCAACATGGTTTATCAATTTTAAATACTTATTTTGGTAAGACATGATTAATATAAAATTCGAATAAGAACGAATTTTGTTTTGTTTTTTTGCGTCCTTGAATAGAATCTCACATGTTGATCATGAATATCTTGATTTAGGATTTTTTTCGATTTTTTATTAAGGTAGAAAATTCGAAAATGCACAAGGGAAATAAAAATTGTTCATTTGGAAAAGATTCAAATTTTTTAACAGTTTTATTACCAAAGCTTTTCAAGTCATATCTTTTTCTTCTTCGACAATATTTTGGTGACCAAACTATCAGAAAATAGTGACATGAACTTCATATTTGGGATTAGATAAGAAAACTTGCATCGAACCATATACATTTCATTGAAAAACATCTTCCATCAGAAACTAACTTGTATGATTGCTGTACGTCATTTTTTTTAATGAAATGTATGTGACTCAATGCAGATTTTTAAGCTGATTTTCAATGTAACATTCATACTTTTGTTTTCAGTTGGTCAAAATGGCTGAATATTTGTAGGATTTTGCCTTTTAGATCGAAAACTTCCATTTTCACACTCATAACACCAAATTTTTAAACACTACAAATGAATACTTTTAAACCTTATCTTCGAGATATCTCATGAAATAAGACACGTATCTTCATCTCTTCATACAAAAAAGGAACTAATCTTCGTATCAGGATTCAAGAATGGTGGGTATAATCTCGATAACTCGACAAGGTAACAACTATCTAGTTCTGAACTTTCATCAAACAAAAGAGAGCTCTAGAAATCTTTTTGTCTCTTACTATATAGGACAAAATTATTTCGATATCCATCATCTTCATTAAACATTTGAAAAAAAAAATGCTTAAAAATCTTGTTTCATTTCAAAAACAATCTTGATCGAATATCTGAAATTTTGATCGGATATATACATGATTTTGTTTGTTCAACTTCTAGATATGAAAAGATAATTACCTGAATCATGTCTTAAATAATAGATTTAAATTTTTTCGCTCTAAATCAAAAGTCAAAACAAAATACAATTTCCATGCACTTTTATAAAAGTTTGGTAACGATGATGACTTTTAGAGTAATTTTGTTCTACTTAGTATTAGACAAAAAGACGTCTTTGAATATTTTCTAAATGAACGATTTTTATACTTTTCGAATATTTCTATATTTTCTTTCCTTAAAGCTAATTGAAATAAAAACGTAAACCCCACATATTTGTCATCAGCAGGTCAAAACCCTATCCAACTATATACATATGAATAAAGTCAAAATTGTTGCTATTTGAATATTCGCATTCACCACATCTTAAAAAAAAAAGAAATTGTCAAACATTCAAGTTTTTTTGTTTCTTTTAGGTAATTCAGCTAAATTATCTCTTGATCAATTTATGCCAGATGTTCAAATAAATAAATGGGTTGAAACATTTCATGAATATAAATTCGATAAACTTTCATTTGAACCATTATATAAACGAGCATTACTTATATTAAAAGATACTTGGTTACGTTGTATCGAAAAAGATGTTAATCATTTTACAACAGCTTATTATTTAACATCATCACCTTCACATTCGATTAAAGAAAGTGACGATGAAGATGATGATGAAAGTGAAGAAGAAGAGGAAGAAGAAGATAAACCAACTCCATTGAAACCAATTTTAAAAAAAGCAATTCAACAAAAACGTTCTCCACAGACACAAATTAACATTTCGAATGATATGATTTATATCAAACGTCCATGGTTAAATCGTTATATACCATCGGCAACAACTGAACGTCAAGAACGTTTTATTGAAGCATTAGAAAATGCTATGACTGATGAAGAACGAGAACGTTTACGTGCTGCAAGACTTGAACGTTTACGTAAAATAGAAGAAAATCGTAAAAAAGCTTTAAAAGCAGCAAGAGAAAGACGACAAAAAGAAGCAAATGAAAAAGCAGGTGCAGATGCATTAAATAATGAAAAAAGTGCACAAATGCGTCGACGTGAATTAGGATTTTATATTGATCGAATATTACCTAGTAAAACAGCAACAGTACCAAAAGATGCTCAACATTTATTATTGAGCGATTTTCAACGTTATCTCAAATCAAGTCAAACAGCACCAACAAAATTTGAACAAAAACTTAGTCTTATCTTTGATATTATTAAGGTATTTTCATTTATGAAATTAAACTTATGTAAAAGTAATTTTTTTTTTTTTTTGAGCGTCATACCGAGAAATTTACAGAATCAGATTTAGTGTCGATCTCAGTGATGGAAACTACGGGAAAGAGAACTTACTGAGACCAGGACTAGAACTATCAGCAAAAATTTGTAGCAATTGGAACTAAAAAAAACTATAGCTAAATATTCTATGGTTTCAAATGAATTATCGTCGAAAAAAGAATCCTAAACATCGACTAAGTAAATGAAAAAACAAGTATTAACGAAATTTCTATTAACGTTATACAAATAAGTTCTGGAGTAGTCCTCTTTAGACCGAAGTCACTAGGATAGAAGCCATCTCATCTGGAAGCAAAAAATTTTGGTCCCTTAAATCTGTAGTCATCACATGCCTACATATATTCATTGTCAGAAATTCGTGTTTCTAGAGTACCAAAACTATCTTCTGTTACTTAATACTTCATGTAACTAATCTTAATTTTAGAATTCTCAATATTTCATCTGTAAAAATGCTTTACATTCGTCAAATAATTTCTTAAAATTTTAGTTAAACTAAACATGAAATTTGATCATTAGGTTCATACTTGTGAAGGCTTTCAAATATTTATTGACAGAATATTATAATAGTTTTATTTGTACTTGTTTAATATATGATAAAAATTTTTTTGCTTTCTACGAAAAATATTAAATGATTTCATATTGTTTATTTCTTTTGTTTTTTTTTTCTTCTTAGTGGTTAGAAACAACAAATCCATATGAAAAACAACAACAAATGGATCGTATGAGAAAAACTTATTTTGATAGTCAATCAAAACGAAATATTCTTCCATTAAATGATGAACATACTGAAATGTTAGATTTAAATAGTGGTCGTCCAGATCCAGCATTAATTCAAAGTATTTATCGTGATATACGTGCTGAATTCGAAGATGAATTTGTTCGTTATTGTGGAAATCGTATAAATGAATTTCAAATTGATTCAATTGATGATTTTCTATCAAAATCATATGATGAATTAACATTATTATTTAATGATATAAATGATGGTAAACGAGGAGGTCATATTGATGATGACACAGGTGGATTATTTGATCCAGATGTTGAAGCATTAGCATCTAATAGTGATGGTACAGGAAAAGCAACAAGAAAACATATTGCAGAATTATTTCAATTAATATCCGATGCTGCTATGGGTCGTTTTAATGAACGTTTTTATTATTTTTATGCATATTTAACACATTGGGTTGATCAAAAAAAAGCTCCATACATAGATCAAGATTTTTTATTTTGTATTGATGTTAATCGTTTAAAAGAAATCGCTAATGATTCAATGTTACAAGCAAAAACACGTTATGTACTTGAAACATATTTTGAATCAAATACAACATCAAATACTTTTACATGTCGTCTTGATTTAACAAATTCTGATTTACAAACACGTATTGTACGTTCATTACAAAAATATTTATCAACAAATGTTAATGATTTTACATCATTAGATGAAGCACGAACAACATTAGTTAAAGATAAACTTGTTAATTATTATGCAGGTTTTAAAGCATATTTATTTCGTATGAATTTAACTAAAACACATCCATCACGTCTTGCAAAATTACAAGAACAATTAAATATTTATCAACAACAACAACAACAACAACAACGTGCTAATAAATCAGCTAAAACAAATACACGTTCATCAGCATCAACAACAAATAAAATTTTATCACCAAGAAAAAATCTTACAGCTATGTCAAAAAATCATCCATCAATATCAACACCCATTGATATAACAACAGTAACGAAAACTCAACGTTTACTTAATGAACGAATGAAAACATTTGATAAAATTCCATCTAATAAAATTAATGATGTAATTTTTCCAAATCCTAATAAAACAACACGACAACGATCTGCAAATAATAATAATGCTAAATTTCGTAATTCTAATAATCAAGATATACAAATTACAACGAATATAGATACATTAAATAGTCTTAAAGAAAAAAATCGAGGACCTATTTTTGTTCAATATACATTAACAAGTGGACTTAAAATAAAATATTCTGATGGAAGACCTATTGAAGAAAATACTAATGGAGCTGGTATTGGATTACAACAACGACGTACAAGTGTGGCTTATTCATTTGGAAGTGGAAATGATTAATCTTGATGAACGCCATTGTACTTTAATGGTGGCAGAACTTTCGGTGATTTTGTTTGCCGTTCCAATTGCGATAATATTGTCTAGTAGAAAATAAAAGAATAATATTTATTTAGAATCATAGAGATCTATTTATCAAATATAATCAAATTTTTGTATAAAATATATTTCTTTATTTTCAACATTTTTTTTATATATTAAAATAAAACACTTATTGCATCAATTATAATTTCTAATAATAGTTCATACCTATAAAATGTAGCAACTATGATGATCAATAGAATAGATTAAGAATATCCTCATACATGAAGTAAAAATCAAAATTTTTCTTTTTTGTTTTGTTTCCGGTACCTTGCCTAAAAAAAATTCTCTCACTTTTAACTACCCTACAAATGTGTATTGGACACAGTTTGATAATTTCAACATAGGTTTAAAGCTTTAAAAAAATTGAAGCAATAGAACCTTTTATATATGACAACAAAAATATGTTTTTGTTCTGACAGAATTTTCTAGAGATTAAATTTTTCCACAAAAACTTGTTCCATTGCTTCTCAACCATAGATTTCTCAGACCTGATATATCTGATCAGATTGAAACTTTTTTCAAATAAGTTAGGGTATATGTCGTACTTTGACTTTCTTTTTATTCAAAAGGCAAACAGATATAAAGAACAAAAAATGTCCAATTTAATCGAACATAATAAGAGGAAGAAGTCGACGCGAAAATAAATTTTTTTTTGGCTCCCTATGGCTCTCATATTTCATAGAACAATGTGTTTGGAAAATTTATAAAACTTTCGGAAAAGACGAAAAGGTATCCATATAGTAGAATTATGAATAATAGTCAATAAAAAAAAAAGCTGTTAGTGCAATTCCTGCAGGATTAAAATGTAAAATGTGATGTAGTTGTTGTTGCTAATCACTGTGAGATGATTTACTCCATTCATTTTCAGATATATTTCTTCATCATTCTTTTACTTAATCCTCTAGAAATTCAAAATAGTCTTTGATCATGTATCATTAAGATCTCTCATAGTCTATGATGTGAACGTGAGAAAGGATTGGCAATGTGCTTGTCACGATTGGTGATGGACAGAAGATATTGCTAAGACATTTGTCATGGTCTATAATGAAAGAAAGATGCTGCTAAAGATGTCAATCATGTTCATGATATTTTATTGCTAAGATGTCTGTCATGGTCTGTTGGTCCTATCTGTTACTGTCGATTATGTTTCCATAATAATATCTGTCATTGTCTGTGGCAGGATGCAAATTTTTTCTCTTATATATATTTCAGTACACATTTCGATCATGTTTCACAAAAAAGAAACTTGATTTTATATATATATGAAAACTTACTTGAGCAATATTTACTCTTTGTGTCCAAATATCAATTTCATGTTTTAATTTTTTTGTTTGTTCTATAGTATAGGCATACTCAGTAATTGTTGGTACTTTTTTAATATCAGCTATTTGTTTATTTAAAAAATTATTTTCTTTTAAAATTAATTCATTTTCATAATTAATAGAAGAAATTTCATTATTAATTTGTTCTAAATGATTTTCTAATAGTTCACATTTATATTGATCATCAATTATCAATTGTTCTTGTTTAGATAATTCGTTTTTCCATTCTTGTAAATCATGATATAATGGATATTGTAATGATTTATCCATTGTATATTGTCTTTCAAGTTTTTTATATTTATTTAAATAATCAATATGTTTTGTGCGAACAAAATGAAGATCAGTTTCATCTGTTTTTTCATGTAAGTTATCTAAATCTTGTATAATTGCATCAAGTGTTCGAATACGAACTTCTGCACATTCAGTTTCAATATTTAAAAAAGCAATTAAACGTTTATGTGCTTGTATCTGTTTATCAATACGATTGATAAGAACATCAGCTGGAACATGTAAACGTTTATTATTTAATTTGGCATTACTGAAATCATATCGAAATTTATTGATATATTTTTTTAAATCGCTATTGAGTTTTTCTTCAGTATTTTCATTAGATTCAGTAGTTCGAAGAAGAACCTAAATACATATATATATTTATGACATGTCTTATTATTTACATAGATTTTACATTTAACAACAGAAATATTTATCGAATTCTATTTGAAATTCTAATGTATATTCTTCAAAAATGAATATCTTAATTTTATATAACTATTGTAATTCAATTCAAAAATTAGGCTGAATTGACTCAACTAGTATTTTCACATATGATGTGTAATATAAAATACAATTAATTGAAAGATTCAAGTTTAGAATCATAGTAAAAAATAAAACATTTCATTATTGCCTATTCAAACAAATAAATAACAAATAAATTGATTTTCGATTAATTTTGTCATTAAGAATGTTGACTGACAAACAATATTGAATTGAAAAGTTTCTTCTCTGAATCGCTTGAATTTTCTAAACATATAAACTTATTATACACTGCTGATGAAGACTAAAGTCATTGTGTTATTGGACAAGCACATTGAGACAAATAGTAGTCATATACTTATTAAGTATTTTTTCATATCTAGTAATACCAAGATTTATGTATAGCATTCGGTAATTTATTGCATACATGAATAGAACTGCTATCGAATCTCTAATTGAAATCTCCATAGTTAATGTCGTCTGATTCAATCATCAAAATCTAATTCGCTTTCTGAATTTCGAAAAATAAACTTCGTCAGTTTATTTCCATTGTGTAATTCGAAAAATTTAATCTCAGAATTTGAAATTTACTCATTCATACTTTCATAGAAATGTGCATTATTCTTATAACTTATTCCGAATATAAGCAATTTCATTCGTTAGTGACATGTTTTTGCCAAAGAAAAATGCTTATATCTCTAAACTTGGGCATTTTTTAACTGATTTTTATGAAATAGATGTATGTTGATTTTACTTTAGATACTCTGAAAAAATCAATTCCATAAACTTTGATTCTATGAAATTATTATTGAAACACCAGCATAAGCTACTTGACCCAAGAAAAGGTAAAGGTTTTCTCCGCGTGCATTTTGCAGAGGACTTCTCAAACTAGAAAATGTCTATGTCAAGTTTTTTTTAACATACATAGGTTTTTCAAAAAACTGAGTTTTACCTTATTAGCGACGTGCATGAGTAAAAATTAAGAAAAACCAATTCTAAATGCTACAAATTCTTCTTGGAAGTCAAACAAAAATAGATCCTTGGTAAACTAGTTTTTGAGAGACCATTTTTTTTAAATTCGGACTTATTGAAAATTGCATCATAGACAGAGTTTGTAGCATAGAGTCTATCATGTTATTTATTGAACTTTTCTGTCTAAAGCTTAGAGAGTTATTCACTAATTACATTTTAATTAATTAACTAATTAAGTTTATTTAAGTCTGAATTAAAAGAATCAAATTTTCACATGCAGTAATGGATAAAAGATTCAGATCTCAGTTGATCTCAACCATTCTATATGCTGAAAATTAGAAAATTTGTGCAGACGTACTTCACCCAGAATGTAGGACATGCGCATTTCAATGCTCTTATTGGTTAATTACAACAAGAATTATTATAGATGACATTTATTTTTTGTAAAAACAAGAGTATTCTATGTCAACTGTCTTCTCAATATGTAGTACTATGTTCCAGCTATTTATATCATTAATTTCATAGTAGTTCATTAATCTTCTCTAATATTATGTTGATTTTACTGTGATCATTTTTGTGTAGAGAAACTATCTACTGTATTTTTGAGAAGCTTTCACTAGAAGTTTCAGAAGAGAATCTTGCATTAAAGAGAAATCGAACATAGATGATTATATTTTTAGTTGCAAGGATCCAAATACATCAATATTCCAGCAAATAAAATTAACTTTTGGACGAAGAAATACTACAAATGAGACTTCAGTCACCTGTAAAAATATTAAGAATTATCTTTAGTAAAGACAAAGCAAAAATACGTGCCGTCCATCATAGCTATCGTTGTGATAAAGCAATAACAACGTCGCAATGCCAATAACCTACATTCTCGATAAAGTACGTGTACATAAATTTTAAGACCTTCATCATATACAATAGTTGAGATCGGCTGAGACAACGACTTTCGTCTACTATTATATTTTCATAGTACAAAAGCTTGTTATAAAAAATAATCTCAAATAAAATATCAAAATCAAATCGAAGATGATTATGTCTCGTTTTTGTCATATATCTATATGAGGTTCTTTTAAACTTACTTCCAATTGATCTAATTCTAAAACACAATTAACTTTCATTCTTTCCCAATCTAATCGTGTATGTTCAATTTCATATGCAGCAATCGATAATTTTTCTTGTTCAATACGTAAAAGACGTACTGTATTAATAGCTTCATGTGAATTCGTTATTAATTTATTCCATAATGATTTTGCTTTAGATGTACCAGCCAAGCTTTTTTCCACTAACAAAAAATATGTCAATTCAAATAAATGAAATTAAACAATAAGAAAAAAAAAAAAGAAAAGTTGCATTTTATTACGAGATAAACGTCTTGCTATTTTAGGTAATCTACTATGAACAACATTTTTATTTGAATTAATAGATAATTCTTTTTGAATAATTTTATTTTCACTTGCATATTGATCATATGTTTCCATAACATTTGAACTATTAACACGTCGTAAATATCGTGAATAAAGTAAATTTTCCAAACGTAAATGTTCATTTTCTTTTCTTTTAAATAAGTAATAAATTACGAAAATCATTTCATGTAAAAAAAAAAAGAAAGAATAAATAAAACTTATTTACATACTTTAGTTTATTAATTACTTGGCTTAACTGTTCATTTTGAAAACTATTAATAACATCATCATTTCCTAGTGATGATGTTTCTAAAGAAAATCCACGTTTCAAACGTCCTATTCTTTCTCTTGATAATACTTCTATATAGGAACTTGAACGTCGAAATCGATCTATTAAATTATTTTTCATTACTAAGAATTCTTATTCAACAGTTTAAAATATATGTGTATATATATATATACAACCCACAAAATTTATCTCAATAAATGACAAGTAGATAAAATACAATTGATCATGTTGATATATAGAATCTCAGAAGTTTTATAGCATAGAAGAAGTATGTAAAAATGAATAGTCTCTATTATCAAAATCATATTAAAGAAATTTATGATCAACAATAAAAAGAAAAGAAATGAAGATATATTTGTCAAGTATTCACTAAACATAAAACTATCAGAATGAAAATAAATTTTAAGAAAATTAGTTGATAAATAGTTCATATCTTTTATTTTTATTTTTATTAATAAATATATCAGTTCAGAATTTTGTATTCATTTAATTTTAGTTTATGTTAGTTTTTTTTAACGTAATAAAAAAAATGTGACTTTAATAGATAACGTGATTGATTAGTCATCATGCATTTACGCATGTTCGATCGATGTCAGTTCTTAGATCATTGTCTGATGCAAAAAATATTAATAATATTTGTTTTGCACTTAGGAAAAGGTCATCTCCAAGTATTTGTCACGTTAATACACACGTGGTTATGCCTTTGTTTTTCTATTTTCAGTAAATACGAGCGTAGTAATCGTAGCTATTTGTAAATAAAGTATATTATCAATAGGAAAGCATTCATTCGACAAATTAGTTTAGGATATGAAAATTTTTTATAAGAAATTCTCACATAAGTTTTATGAAAATTATTGAAATATATGAGAAGAATAGTAATAAGATTTGTAGTCAGAGTATCAACGTATATTATTGTATGTATAATAACGAAATTAATAGTTGATATCGATAATGTTCATATACTCTTGTATCTAATAGAAGCCATAAATAATAAATATTCAAGAGCAATTCAAGCAAAATGTCTATTATTATATTATACTCAAGTAGAATTTCTAAATAACTTGTTTCGAGTACTGACATTGAAGATGAAATTCTACATTCCAAAAATAGCATTCAAACTCAATCTCACATAGAATGAATGAAAGATTTTTATTGATGAAATCTATTTTCCATTGATAATATGATAAATATTATAATAATTATTTATGATATTTGATAAAATATTCCTTAAAATTTCAAGATAAATTTTTTTATAATCAAAACGAACATCATTGAAGTAACTTTTTAAATTTCAATTCGATAGATGTAGTTAATAATCAATGAATTCAACTTCCTTCGAGTGGCGTATGTTATAGTTTCTATTTCTTATTTTAAATATCCAATCATAAAAAATGAACACAAAGTCCAAGTGTTGTTTTTGAAAAAAAAAAAAAAAAAAAAAGAAAGAAACACTAATGATTGAATTCTCTTGAGAGTCAAAATAGCAACGAATTGTACTAATACAAATAAATAACATTCAATGACATCAACAAATGAACATAATTCATCAAATATTTATCTTGTTGATTATTTTATTTTTTGTCCATTATTATGTGAAAAAGAAGGACAGGTTTGATATTTTAAAATAAATCATATATTTTCTTTTATTTTAATAATAAATAATTATTTAGGAACATCGAAAAATTCTTTATTATTATCCATCAAATGTAGATATCGATCGTCAAATACGTACAATTGGTTATTGTGAAGGTTTAGTTAAATTTACCGAGTATATTTAATATTATAAAATAAAAAAAAAAATAAAAAAACTTTATTTTTTCAAGAACATTTTCTTTTGATGATCCATGTGAATGTGTACATTTACAAAAGACTCGTCTTTTATTTTATAAAGTTGAAAATGATATATCTCTTGCTATGGTAAAAAAAAAATAAACAAAATTCAATATTTATTGTTGCATTTTATTTAAGACACTTCATGTTCCAAATGTTGAACGAAAAAAAAATGAGAAATTACTTATCGAATATTGTGATGAACATATTAATGATAGACTTATGTTATCAATTTTAAAAATGTCTTATCGATATTTTATTGTAAGTAATCAAAAAACAAAAAATATATAAAACTAACAATGAAATATTTTGATTTTTTTTTTTTTTGTAAATTTATCAAGTTACAACATGGTACAATGTCAGCATTAGTTCAACATAATGATATAGAAGTATTAAAAAATGTACTTGAAGAATATTTTAATAAGGTAAAAAGGTTTATGTTTGGAGTACTATATTGATAGAAGAGAAGAAAAAGAATAAAATACAAAATTAATTTCCTATGAAGATTTAATCTACGGTTATGTTTGAAGATTTTCCTTATGATAAATAATTTTATGTTTAAAATATATAACAGATGGGTCATAATGAATGATCTAGTTTTTTGTATTCGTAATGCAAATATAAAATTATTTCATTAATGTTTTTTTTTGACGGCACATATTAGAGTAACTTCCTAAGGTTGTTTTTGTTTTTAATTATAGCAATTCGACAGTCATGACTAATGCTCTTATTCAATGTTACATTTTTTTATGATGTTGTTTTATCTATAAAACTTTACGACAATAAAATTAGAAGTATTTTGTAAATTGCAAAATTTATCAATGCACTTAGTACCTTGTGTTTGTATATGTTAATAAGTTTGTGACGAGTAAACTTTTAAAACATTACTACTAATTTAAGAAATTTCAATTATCCATGAGACAAATCAAGGTTACATACATAAAACAAAAAAAAAATATCGACTATCATAATACTAAAAAGAATTTTCTATATATAATATTAATACCGATTGATACTTGCTAAATAGTTTTAATATCAATCTTATAAAGTTTTATAGATGTGAAACAACCTTAGAATAATGTTTAACTGAAAAAAATGGTTATTCATCATGACTTTTTGAACTGATATATTAAAAATTTATAGAAACTTCATCTATTTTGCATGATAAATTCTAGAATTTGCTTTGTTGTTGTTGTACTCTTAAATAAATTTATTTTATTTAGTTTATTCAATATCATTTACATAGAATGATAACTGATATAACAATTGATTCTTCATATTTTGGTGTACAATTTTTTCCAGTTGACAAACTACTCTATATAAAAATTCAATCAATTTTACGACGATTTGAATTACGTTTTACATCATTGAAAGAAACATTGTTTCTATATAGAACTCAACTTATATGGTATATTAAATAAAAATTTCTGTGTCAAATAACTATTTTTAATATATATATATATTTAAGGAGTGGTCTTAATCAAGATGAAACTAGTATAATCTATTCATTTTTTCGACTTCATTATTGGTCACAAATTAAAACATTACCAAATACATCTACGATCAGGTAAAAAAGGAAAATTAACATATCAATATTATAAATTATATTTTCTCTGTAATGTATATGCGAAAAAAAAACAAAGTTTCTATCAAATTATATACAGTTAACATAATACATATAAAAAGCATAGGCAGCAAAGGTCTTGACTTATTTTATATAATAAAATATTCTTGTAGAATTATCGTGAGTAAAGAAAAGTATAATAAAACTCGCTCTTCAAAATGATTATATAGAATAAGATATTTTGAATCATGAAAAAACATGAAATAGTACATTTATTATGATCTAAGCAATAAATTTATATGGGAAAATCACTTGAATTATTAAGACGAAAGATCGATTCAATATTAGAAGAAACAAAGGAAATTAGTAACAAACTAAGAATTATACTCATAGAATAGCTTACGAAAAAAAAACATAAAAATCAATGAAAAGTAATTTTTCAATTGTTATATTAATTATCCAGATAGTAGTTTTTCTATTCATAGACAAAATGAATGTATGACAATCAGTTATATATCTAGATATCCTATTGATCATAAAATAGTTTCATCATGATAGTTGATTGCTTGTGTTGAAAGTATTTCAAGTGATATCCATCGTTTGAGCTTATGTTCGATTCACAGGTAGGTCTCAGTGAGAATAGCAAAAAGCCTAAAAGGGTTCGGCGTCGAGTTATAACTCGTTTACTGAACTTTCGATTTATATTTTTTGAAAAAGCCGAATACCATGACATTTTGATTCAAACTTTTGTTCATAGATAGATCTGATGATTGTTATAATATCTTAAAAATTTCACTCGAAGAAAATGTTTCTTCATCGAAGTATTAAATTTTCAAGTGATCTTGATATTTGTGACAAAGGAACATTCTTTTCAATTGAAACTTTCAAGATATTCTAAGAGTTATTACATCTATCTATAGAAAAAGAAATTTTAGCAACAAAAATCTACTAAACTAATCATATAACCCAGCGATCCAAGTCCATGAAGACGAACTCTTTTAAGTTTTTGCTAATCTTCCTAAGACTTGTTTGTAGGTTCAATATAAGTTCGAATAGCGAGTGTCACTTGGAGAAGTTACTTCGTAAATCCACTATTTTTTTAATGATTAACAATTAATTGACTGTCGAATATGATAGTAGTGTTCAAACTTCTATAAAAGTAGATTTTCTTCATAAAATATCTAATTTCAGAAATGATTTCTATACAAATTTGAAAGTTAGAAAATTAATGTAATTATCATTAAAGCAATTGAAATGAACCTTTCGAAAATATACCTGTTTCCAGAAAATTTTGATCATTGCAGAAATTTCTTGATAATCGACTATAAGTTTTTGACTTTTACTTTCAATAAAAATTTCCATAGATGAATAAATTTACTTTTGTTTCGAAAATCTGTACGTAACACAAATATGATAGAATACATTTCTTAATAATATGAGTTGTAGGAATTAATATAGAGAACGTGTGTTCTACGAGAATATTTATTAAATACAACGAATAAGGACATCCATTCTACGCTTTATGTATATTAGTAAATACAAAAAAGAAAAAAGGTCGTTAGAGAAGTTCGGATCATATTGCAAATATAAATCGTTTTAAATTTCAATAGTAAAGCGATTAAGACAAAAAAAAAATAAATAAACTTTTTTTCTTCTTTTCAAGGTGATTTATAATTCTAAAAAAGAAAAAAAATCTCCTGGGACTTCAAGATTGATATTAATTCCAATCATATAAAGATTAGAAAATGAAAAATGATTTTATTTCCTATTTTTTATTGGTTGTCCTATGATAAAAAGTACGTCATAGAAATCAGAAGGTTAACTTGTCATATGTGTAATCGTGATCTTTCTTTCTTTTAAGCATTGATCCATATATAATCTTTTATAGATATTTAACAGTCGATACAAGTGCAAATCCATCTGATGAAATGACAATATCAACAGATTTAATTAGTCAAGAATTTTTTTTGGGAAATCCAGCTACATCACATCGAATAGTTGTGATGAATTTAAATTTATTTACTATTTTTGGTATTTTTCAAAATGGTAAAAATTTATTAAATATGTATGTATATGTCTATATATATATATATATTTATTATTATTAAAGATGAAGAGTTATCTAACAATGAAAAAACTTTATCAAAAATTGAATTATTAAAAAAAGATTTCGAAGAAATTTTACCATGTTTTGAAGAAAATTCACGAAAAAAAAATCCTACGTATGTATTTTAAATTAAAATAAAATTATAAAAAAAAACTATATCTATAGTTATTTATTTATAGAATTGATATTAATGTGCGAAATGTTTATTTTAATAAAATGAATATGGCACATTCATCAACTGTGGATTGGAATCGAGAACCAAATAATACTATTTGTGGTATTATGAATACACTTGCTGAAGATTTACAATGGTATGATACATCTATAGGAACTTTGTTTTTCTAATCATAAGTCACAATCTTTAACTTAGAATATAAGACATAAATTATTTAATACTCTTCAGAATTTTTTCATATCATATGAAACAAAAAAAATCATTAAAAAATCTCGAAATTCTAATTAAACAATCAAAAATAAAGAGAAAAGAAATTCAATTATTTGTAATTTGCAAACGTGAATATTTTAAGGTTTCATCCGTCTGGTGAAGTAATGGTTAAACGTGAAAATGATCCATGGATTGTTGCTAAACGATCCGATATGCGTGAATTATTAGTAATTATAAACCAAAAAAATGCAAATTTAAAAGAAATAAGTGGTAAAATATTTTCTTGTTTTTTCTTATTTTTACATTAACAATCGTATTAACTTTTCATTTAGATAAAATCAAGCAAATATTTTCTACACAATTTAATAATATTCTACTCTTAGAATGATTAGTTCTATAATAATATGTGTGTTTCTTTTTCTTTCATAATAAATTTAAGCATTTAATTTTCTATATTTATTAATTTTTTTTTTTTGAATGGATATTGTTTTTTTGTAGACAAAAAAGAATCAGCAAAAACCTCCGGTATGATACGATTATCAGTAAATCTAGTTCTTATTTATTAAGCGAAGTGAATACAACAGAATAGAAAAACAAAAGAATTATGAATGGTCCATCAACAGTAAATCATTCGACACAAAATAATGAACAATTAATTGGAAAATTTCATGTTGTTAATGTTGATAAATTACCAACAAATCCAGTTAATGCTCATGATGAAACAACTTCTATTGTTGGTCAACAACTGCCGCCTCCACCACCAGTAGCATCATCGTCTACTACTACAACTACTGATGAATCTGTATGTCCATCACGTTTTCAAATGATTCGTGTTGATAGAAATTTTGTACGCGGTCGTTGGAAAGTAAATGATTATGAACCGCCTGAAAATATTGCAACTCTAAATAATCCACCGGTGACTAATTCTATTGAAAATGAACCTGTAAACAATTCCAATACATCAACTATGCCAGCAACAGCACCAATAACAACAATACCATCTAATATACCACCCAATGTACATGCGGATTCAAATGTTACTTCATCAGCAACACTTGCTGCAACAGCTGCTGTAAGAATTTTGCTTTTTTGTTTCACATTAACAAAAATGAAATTTTGTTGTTGTTTTTTTTAGTCAGCTGCTGCTGCAGCTGCAACTGCTTTTCAACAACAACAGCAACAACAACAACAACAACAACAACGATTAGCAATGAACAATCCAACAACAGTTATGCCAGCAGCTAATGTTCCACCACCAGCTGGTCTTCTTTCTGCTTATCCACCGACAGCATTACCTAATCTTGCAGCACCAAATCAAGCGTATATTTTATCAGGTCATCCACAATTTGGTTATTATCAAATATTGCTACCACCTTATTCACCATATGCTGCTCAATGGGCTGCTTTAGCTGCTACAAATTCTTTTCTACCTCCAACAATGCCACCACCACAACAACAAACATCTCGATTACCAACTGGAAATCTCGGTGAACCTTTACGACTTCCGGAAACAGGTATATTGAAACGTTTTATTAGCAGAGATAACAAAAACAAAAAAAATTATTAAATATGATTTTTTTTTTCATTGTCGTAAGCATTAGAAAGATTTTGACTAGATAAAATGATTTCCAACAAGGATATAAGACAAAATGAAGATTTCCAAAAAGCCTAGTTTTTCATTACCTAGAGCATGTAAATATTGTTTCATTTAGGCGATGACATAGAACGATAAAGTAAATAATTGTCTGCAAAATGAGATGTTGACAAGCTCTCTGAAGCGTTTCTTTTTTATCTGAGATATAGTAATCTCACTAAAATCTTAGAAGTCGTATGTTTTATACTAATGGATCGCCAACAAATAATGTGAACTTCGGCTTTTTTTAATAAATTGTTCTTGACGACGAAAAATTAACTTCTCCTTCATTATTCAACACGATCTCCTACTATTTTTTGCACACATTTAACGTTTTACGCAAAATTATGTTCAACAGGTTCGATATTAAATATAAAGCATTTAGCATTCATAGATAGCGAAGTTCATATTTTCAAGCCTTCTGATGATGTCATTCAAGTAGAAAAAGTTTCTAATGAACCTCTGGTGGTCTATTGTTTTCAAAAAATTGACGTGTTCTATGAATGGTTTAATGTTTTATTATCTGATGGTCAATTCCATTCTAGACAAAATGATGTAACATTTACGCCGGATAACAAAGATCTGTTAAATTTAACTTCCCTAAAGAATCTTTTATGTCGTTTTCTAAATGACTTTTTATGGTATTTTTTTTTTTTTTTTTTTTTTTAATAAGTGCTTTATTTTTATTCAATTTGTATGAGTACAGAAACTAGACCCTAAGTCCCGGTTTCTAATCGCTTTCGCGTTTTCTACAAGTAATTAGTGTAAATCAAGTTCGAGAAACAGTCGAGTCGATCAATAAACAGTTTGCATAAAGTAATCAATTAGTGTTGTGGCGCGAAGATCATTGGCTTTGATCATCGATGACACAGAATAGTGCTCAGGCAGAGTATCGAAACTCTAGAATCTGACTCAAGAGTCAGATGGCGATGCCACTCAGCCAGCCTAGGCTACTTTTTATGGTATTGTGCAACATTGCGAGATGTAATATTTCACTATGTATCTTGCAGCATATTTCAAATTTCGACAGAACTGTGATTTAAAGATAGTTTTAAGAATTATTTCATCAATCTTTTCACTTTTTCTATGACAAAAGAAACTTAGTAAAAGAACAAATTCAATAGTTTTGTAAATCGAAAAATTCTCTATCGAATCAACTTAGAATGGTATCTTTAAAATGTGTCGCTATCTTCGAAAAAAAAAAAAGAAAATTTCATTTCCCAGTTTTTAGGAGCTATTCTCTTTACTTCTTGTAAAATAGTCATTGTTTCATCTTTAATCAAATTGTTGTATCTCAACTACAAAACGTTGTAAAGAACTCATGGATGTTTGATTTTTTAGAGAATTGTTTACTCTTTCATGCTATATAGTTGAAATAAAAATCATATTGAAAACATTATGATTTTTCGGAGTCCATATTTTTTAAAATCTGATAATGATTTTGATTTCCTTATATCCTTGTTGAAAATCATTTGTTCTATTCAAATTCTTTCTATTGATTATGTTAGTAGAAAAATAAAACTTGAAAATAAATCTTATTTTAGTACCTACTGTATATTAGTCTTTTAAAATCTATATTATAAAATGGTTTGATTTTTATTCTTTCTTTTAGTTCCAGATGGAACTAGTGAAAATCCAGTGATCCCTTCTAATCTATATCCGAATCCGACTTCTGATCACTTACAAAATGCTCAAATAGCTGCAGCATCGACTGCACCATTTATATATGCTCCTCAACATCCTCATTCAACATATGTTTCACAAGCACCATTAACTACTGCTTCTCCTTATGCAACTATGCCAACTTATCATTCTGCTGCACAGCCATCAACAATTATTCCACCAACAGCACGGCCAACATCACTCGCCCAAGCTATTCCAAACAATATTACTGACATACAACAACAACAACAACAACAAATACACTCTCATCAAGTACCATCTACACAACAACAACCACAACAAGCACCAATTCTTACTTCACCTAAACAAGATACAGCAGCAACAAAAACTTCTCTACAACCACCAATTATACCGAAAGCAACGACAACAACAACATCAGTACCAACAAAACTTTTAACAACACAAACAAATGGTACTAATGCAATAGCTCAAACAAAACCTGTTACAATAATAAGCAATAATGCTAATACTGATACACTAAAAACAACAACAGCAACAAATCCTACATATATTACTGATTTATTATCAACATCACCTTCATTATCACATATTCAACAACCATCACGAACACTTATGTCTCCTATAACAATACAAACAAATAATCCAAGTAATATGACTAGTCCAAATAAAGCACCGACAGCTTCATTAAATGACATATGGCCATATGGAACAGCTGGTCCATCATTAAATTTAACGCAAACAGCTGCACAAACTGCAGTTGTTACAGCTGCTGCTGCAATGGGCTTATTAAATAGTGAAAGTGGTCAAAATACAGAAATAGCTAACGAGATTCTTAAAGAACTAACAACCCCAACAAAACAAAATAAGTAAGTTAAAAAAATCATTGTTTATTTCATTGTTTTTGTTATTCTTTTTCCTGCTTTCGCCAATTTTCAAGCTTCAGTTTATCAGAGAGACGAGTGCGTTTAAGAAATAGGCGACAGCGCAGGTATTCAAAACAAGATAAGCATATTTATATTACATTGCATATGCATTAATATACTTGAATAAAAAAAAAAAAAAGCACATACACATCAGATAAAAGAAATATACAGAAATGATTCCGTATTAATCGATCGAATGATACTCACGCTTATATCTTTTTCTTATCATGGCTAAATACTATGCTCAAGAAAAGAAAATCAAATAAACGATTAAAAAAAAAAAAGAACATTTTCAATTATTATTCATGCTCAAAAATTCTTATTTTTGGCTTTTCTTCTCTTGCTCAAATTAATCTATATCAGCATGATATATGCTTTCTAGTGGGGGGGGGTGCATTTATTGATTTTTTTCCATTCTATTTATTTTAGTACAACGGATATTGACAACAAAATTTCAGCAGCCATGGTAAGTAATATTTCATAGAATAGATTTTCATTTATAGAATATATGAAATATTGGTTGTATATACTCGAAATAGAGAAGAATATTAACGAAAGAAGTCATCTAACTGATTAATCATTTTGGGCTCAGAATTATGTGTGCCATGTAAACCATAATGAGATATGAACAATCTGAAAAGAGCTCAAGTCTTTAGCTTATTGTTGTGGAAGTACTACATTTTAACAGTATTTTTCAAGTGAATATCATGGTTTCTCTAAAAAAACACTAAGAAAATTTCTTTTCGAATCGTGACTCGACATTTTCTACAGAGACAGATCAGAATGAGAGCAGTTTATTGTGGAAATTTCAGCTCCTTTAATTTACTCCTATCCTAAAATACGAATATCGCATCTATCGGTGTGTCTTTGAACGATGTAAAACAAATGCTTTCACCAATACTGTCTCTTAGAATAGAAACAATGAAAAGATTTAAAATTTTCACAATAGACTATTCTTATTAAGATCTGTCTTTATGAAAAGTTTCAAATAGAAACTCGAATATTTGTTTTTCCTGTTGTTCTTCAGAGGGACTACAGCATTGATATAAAAAATGCAATATCTCTATAGTAATAAGCTAACAATCGAACTACCTGACTTGATACTCACCATTTACGTTCATATCATATTCATAAAAAGACCTTGGTAAAACTAGAGAAATCCTAAGAGATTTGTGTTCATAGGTCTCTGGATTCAAGTTATGACCATTTGACTAAATGTTTGATCCAGCTTTAGGTATTTACTGGAAAACCAAATAACTGAATATCAGCCTGAAGTTTTATACATAGACAGGACTGATGTGTCTGGGAATATTCTGAAACTTTCAGGGCATTCCAAGCATCATCTGGTCTATCTATGACCAAAATTTCATATTAAAAATTCCATAAAAATCTTTTTAGAATTTTCTAAAGTCTTATTGAGACGTCTTTGTGAACTTAATATGAGCTCAAACAGCGAGGATCAGTTCGAGTAGCTCTTTTGTAAGTGTTTGAACTCTTCTTAGAGTATTTATAGTTCATGAGAGTTTACATGATACACTTGATCTCGATTGAAAAGTAATCAATCAATTGTGACAATATCCCTCGTGGGGACATCGCATCCAGAGATTATTATCAAACATGTACGAAAAAAACAATTCAGGACAAAAAAAAAGAACCTTTGAAGAACATATTATTATAAAGTGATCAGAATTCAAATTACAAATAATCATTTCCGGACGAATTTAATTTATTCAAATCATGTTGAATGAGAAATAATTATATAAAATTAGAAAATTATGAAATCATCTCACAGTTATTTCATATCATACTGTGTTATGTTACAAAAAAAAAATAATGATTTTGGCAAGACTGATTGAAAATGAATATTCGATTTGATTTGATTTTCAGGATCTTGTTAAAATGCATTTGTTATCTGCTGTCCGTGAAGAAGTAACCGAATTACGTCAACAAATTCGAACGCTTACTGATAAAGTGAATAGTGTTGAACATGAAAATACATTTCTTCGTCAGCATGTACCTAGTGAAATCTATGCTCAATATATACCATTATATCCTGGTTTATCATCTGCTAATGATCCATCCAATCCTACAACAACCATAACGGGTACAGCTTCGATACCTTCATCGTCTATAACGTCTAGTCAATCGATACCAATGGCTTTTGTATCATCGCTCCCTTCATCGTTTGCACAACAACCGCCTTTATCGACTACCTCACTACCACCACCACCACAACCACCTTCATCAACAAATCTTCCTTCAACTTGATTTTCTTGTTATTTAAAACACGTTTTTTTTTCTTGTTTTACTTTTTCTTTCCTCTTCTTTTTTCGAATATGTATTCGTTCTCACTTTCTTTTATGTGTGTGTGTGTGTGTGCGTGCGTGGGTGTATGTCTTCGTCAGTATACTATTTGAACGTAAACCTTTGATCAATGGGTGATTCCTTAGGAAATCATCTGTCTCAAATCACTTCTAGCTTTTAGTGTATGAAACAAACAAAAGCGGCGTTTTTTTGCATGCAATTTTACGAATAACGAGCAGAGATTACTGATAATTGTAATCGAGTAATATCAGAAAGATTGAGATTGATAATAATGACTTTACTAATTTCGAAACTTTTAATAATCTTTTTTCAATAATGATAAATCAGTTTCGTTAAGAAAGCGAGTGAGAGAGAGAGAGAGAGCGATATATATATATATATATATATATAACAAATTTAACTATATTTTAAACTGATCTTCAGTTTTATGTATCAATATAATACTTCAAATGAAACATCATTTCACTTTCAAAATAGAATGACTATAATTTTCTCATCGGAAAAGCTACAACTGTAATTGCTTTGTCTTACTTAAGATTATATTTATATTTTGGACAAGAAAAAGAAGTATCAGATGATGATAAACACTTTGTAAAATATAATAAACGTTTTTTTTTCAATACTTTCTTTATGTCTAAAGATTAAATAGAAGAATTGCATTTAGTTACTCTAAATGTAAATGTTATTTAGAAGTTTTTTTTCGAAATCAAAGTGTTGTTTATTAACCATTTATCTCCCTGTTGAGTCATTTTTGACCCATTCATGAAATCTATGTATTTGGAGTAATAAACCATCGGATCGAAGCTGTTCTCGAACATCATGTAAAGACTTCAATAAGTTACAAAACTCAAAAAAATGAAACTTCTTTTCATAATTACTTGGCTATGAAATATGAGTTGGAAAAAAGTATGTTTTCAAAAAAGTAAAATAATCTAGTTTTTTTTTATTTACTTACACTGACTGATCATTTTAATACTGTTGAAGTTAATGCAAACAGCAGTAGACAAAATTCTTCGCCCTAGTAAAACTTTCCGCAAGATTAGTATAAATAAGCAACATGTGACAAAAACAATGTATTGTGGGATAATGATGATGAAAACAGTGAAATGACTTGGCAGATTCAACTCGATCAAATCGACCACGTTTAATAAACTCAAAACAGAGTCAACAAATTGTTTCGCTAACAGAACATACACGACGCTTAAACGAAGTAGGAGTAAAATACAATCGACCTTTTCGAAGCTATGGATTATAGACCGTCATCGAGCAAATCATTTAAAATGAGCTCAAGATCATAAACCGACAAACTGAAATCAAGTGATCTTTTCTGATAAGACCATCATTCGACTGAATTTTGTCAATGGCTTAGTTTGAAACTTGCCAAGAAAAAAAACAAGATCGTACAAACGTCGAGCATTCTATCATAGTCATGGCTTCAGTCATGTTGTCTATTGTGAAACACGATCTGAAAGGAGTGTTGAAGTGTTATAGGGTAGAAATTTTGCACCCACTCCCTCTCCCCCCCTTTCCCACTGACTGTGACAGAGAATCTCCGTACTCATCACAGACCATGACAGAGAAACTGTAGTTCTAAAGCATCAGATAAACAGTTAGCTACAAATGTATCGCAAAGAAATAGAACAAAACGATTTCCATTTAATTAGTAACAATAGATTCATCGTGTTTCACATTTTTAATCCCGCAAGGGATTGCGCTAACAGCTTTTTTAAGCAGAATCCATACACGAGATTACTGCATGATATTTGCAAGTGCAGTCTTTTGCTAACAGTATGGAAAACAATACGGTACCAATTTGCCACTGTGAAAACTGCAATCAGACAGCATCCTCTAATAAACATCGAAACTTCAATTAATTAGAAAATCAATAATCGAGTTCAAAAAATTGATTGACCACCGATGTCATCCGATCTTGTACTCATTGACCATATTAGACACCTCATCAGAATAAAGTTAAGCATGAAAAACCTGATAATTTATCAATCTTACATTTCGGCAACAAAGCACGAATGAAGAGTTTTTAGCGTCGAACTTAGTCAACGAGCTTGTAGATAGTATGAACAATTCAATTTCTGTAGTTATGGAAACTCATGATAATCTTATATGATGTTAATGATCAAAACTTATTATTACGTTTTTATATATTAAAAAAATTTTCATCTTATTACTTCATTTGATAAAGTTCAGCTTAGCTGAAGACTTTACTGCACTACTATCGATGTGATCAATTTGCAGCATAGTTTTTAGAAAACATTTAATTACAGGTGTGACAACAACATGTTTCATGACATCTCGGAGCATTTTTAACTCATTCAAAGTAAGTAAAATAAGAAATGATTTTTCTAGATTTATTTTGCTTTTAATATAAACTCATAAAATAACACGATTTTCATGTTTGAAACTTTATTAGAACTAATAGTCGATCAAAAATTTATTACATGGATGTTTCTAAATAATCTTTTATCAATAATATATAAGCCTTTATTATAATCTTCCTTCTGGACAAGTACTTATCAATAAAAATAACTGATTTGGAATCAGAATCAATGATTCTATATTATAAAAAGAAACTAAAGACACGATCGTGGAAATGAATGACCTAATTTCAATCTGCATATATTATCTCTCAATCTGAAATCTATTCATATATTATTGTACCAAATGAATCATATATCCAAAAATAACCCACAATATGTTCGCTTACAGCTTTATACAAATAAAATAACAACATAAGTGCCATAAGCCATAAAAGAATCAATAACAATAAATTCAATTTTTATGTCATTCAACATGTAGTGTGTCATATTTGATCCAATCTACATCTGCACAATGAAATAACTTTGTCAAGAGATTTAATTATACTGCTGTCATAATTACCACTTGTCTAATCTATTTTCAAGGTTAACTTAACACCCAATGTATTGAATGATTGCCAGAGGGTAAAAGGTTTATTGTAATGAATCTTATTAGAAATTCAATAGGGAATATTTTTATTAAGACAAAAGATAGGCAATTCACTGATTTGGAAAATATATGATTAATATTTGAAAGAGAATCATGTAAATTATTAACATATGTAAATTTTTCAAGCGTCTTTTATTGATCCACGTATAGAATTATATAAATAAAGAAAATATTTTTTTTTTGTTTAAAGGGATTTAAGAATAAGCTTTCGCTAAGAAATTCAAAAGAATGGGTTTTATCAAAAACCATAATAAATATTATTTATTAATGAAAGTTCGTCTCTTCTTTTTTTATTTTAATATTTTTAATATCTAAATAGAATCTTTTGTTAAAGCTTTTGTTTTTATTATTATAAACAATTAAGAATTAGTTAATTCTTTAGAAAAAAAAAAACAAAGAAAAAGAAATAGTATATTCTGTTACGTAGAAAAAAAAGAAATTTATTATCTTATTCACCAATAGAAAATATTCATGACATAAACAAAAAAAAAATAAGATGTTCACTTAATGCTAAAAACCTTTTCTTCAAATTTCTATATTTTAGAAAATACCATATTTACTCAATGTTTTTCTTATTCATAAATCACATGCTGAGAAATAGAATCTATCAAGTGTGCCCTAAAGCAAACTGAAAAGTACGGCAAAATTTTCCGGTTGATATAAAAATTAGATAAATCATTGATTGTTTATTGATACTTTACCAAGACTCAAAGGCAAACAAACATTCTCGCTGAATGATTCATTGATATTTTCCAATAGCTTTCTTTAGTTTACCCGATTTCCATGACAGATGGTTGTTTTATAGGAATGCCGCTCTAACCAATGAGCAAATTTTCTGTTCTCGATGACATACGTCAATTTTTATAATTTTGTTTTTTTACTCAGTTGGTATTATACCAATGTCTTCATATTATAATGGATACAATTTGCTCGTTCTTTCTTAATCTCTGATTTCATTTAAGAGATAATTTTCTGTTGTTTTTGATAATGAAAAAAAATAATGAAGAATTTAAAAATTTTAGTTGTTTTTCTATTTTAAATGATAATAAAGCAAAACACGAAATGTCATGACATTCAAATTTATGTCACTTTACTTTTTTTAGTTTACAATGAGTTTATTAGCAAACGTATCAATTAATAATATCATTTATAATACTAAGCATTTAATGATAAAATAACTTGTTATTATAAGAATTATGCTTCAAAGAACTGAAAAACTGGTATTATTATTATCATCAATAACGTTGACAAAATTATGATAAACTAATAATGCTAGGCTTCGTTCTACTTTTTATGAAGCCCTTGACGAGTTTTTTTTTCGCAAAGTATTCATTGAATGTTCGTATTTTCTATATCGAGAATGGACAGTCAGAAAACATTCATGGACTAAAAGCTCAAGATAATTAAAGCGAAGACAACGACAAAAGTTAGTCGCAACATTAGCTGATCAATTGAAAGCATTTATTAAAACTGTATTGATATTTTTTAATAGAGTTCTTTTACAAAGGAACTGACAGAGATGATCCTTGCATTTGAGATGAAACTTCCGTCATCACGTAGAACCTGTTGAGACTAGAAAAAACCTAAAAAGATACGTCGCTGCGCACTGTCCTTGTAAAGTTATGATCGTTACACTAGGTTTCTTTTTTCTACTTTTAGCGAATATTTATAAAAATACCGAATAAATGAATTTCGTCTTTAAAATTTGTTCATAAATAGCTCTTGAAGTCATCAGAATCTTTTAAAAGCTTCAGCCAGGAAGCGTAATTTTTTCTCAAGATATCAAATTCCCAAAAACAATGATACGACATCAAAAAAAAACGAAAGTCTGTTTTTTTTTTTTTTTTGTTAATTTTATATCTCGAGAAGCGACTACTTCTTTTGATTGAAATTCTCAAGTGACTCTAATTTCTTCAAAAGCTGTCTATGGACAAAGTTTTAAACCAAAATTTGTTTGTCTAGTTGTCTTTTATAAATATTGTACCAAAAGTTAAAAACACCCAGTGTAACAATTATATCTTCAAGAGTGCAACGCATATTAAAGAATCCTTTTAGTTTTCTTCTTGTTTTAACAGATCCTACGTAATGATTAATTTCTTCCAAACTTCGATCAGTTGATTAATCGCAATGTAAATATTTCGATTAAAAACATATCTGATTTCAGTAAAACTCGAATATCTTTTAACGAAACATATTTCGTAATCAATCATAGAAACAGTGATTCATTTTTTTTAATGCAATATCGAATTTTCTCCAACAATCGAATTTCATCACTCTGCATTGCATTTCGCAATCAAGTGAAAGTCGAAGAGTATGTAATTTGTTTCTTTTTATGTCAAATTTCATTTGAAATATATAATAAGTAATGACGTATATATCTAGACTCTTAATTATCATCCAGGTTTTTCTTTGTGTAGTGACTAATTATATAGATATGTTCAGTGCGATATAAAATTAATAATTGTAAGTCTTTAATATGTTTTCTTTGATAAAACTTTTTTTTAAAATAGCTGTGTTATAACCCGAAAAAGTACCGAGATTTATAATTGATGCATTGAGAAATTGAATCATAAATGACTAATGACTACAAGTTTTTTTATTTTGTTTCATGGCATATTTATGTATATGAATATTATCATAGTATATATTCAATAAATATTTATTTTACAAACATAATGAAATTTAGTTGTTAAAATCTAGAAAGAAAAGAATAACGACGAAGCTTTTTTTCCGAGACATAAGTCTTCCTTTCTTTTTCTTCCTTCTTTACTTTCCATCGATTACGATTACTAATTTTTATTGTATGCATGTTCTCGCTCCTTTTTTGCCTTGTCATTGAGCATATGTGTGCATACTATGACTAATATAATATTCTATTGAATAAAGTGCAAATTTACATAAGATCAATACAAAAAAAGAAATTCCAGACAGTCTCGTCCATATAATGAGTAATCATCATGATTCTCACACATGTAAAATTGTATCTTTCCTTTTATGCATACTAACAGCATAGAAACATGTGTCAAAAAATGATTATGTCTGTATATGTCGATGACTGATGAATGACATTAATATTATATTTCGAAATTTCACCAGAGAAATCGGAATGAAAAAATTTTCTTATTATTAATGCAAATATGTTTCAAGGTACTAAATAATACTTAAAATCCATATACATAAATATATTGAATTTTTAATATATCTTAATTGTTATTTTTGTATTTTTTTTTTAATTCTATATGATTACTGAAAGAATTAATGTTTTTTTTTTCGAATGACGTCATTTGTCTTTGGCATCTTTGCATTTTTTTCTTTTATCTAATATTGATCAAATCAACGATTTATATGACGTAGTCTATTTATGTGTATTCGTAGGCGTCATACCATGTTCGATAAAAAAAAGAAAAAAACGAGTAAATGAAAATGAAAATGTGTAGGCAATCATCATTCTATTAAAACTAGTCTGTTTTTTTTCTCATATCCTAGTATTAATGAAATCAAAAGAAAAAGATAAAGCAAAATTCAAAATAGAATAATAAAGGCAGATTGTGATTTGTTATCAATGAATCCTTTTTATTTTTAAATGCATACCTAGTTTTGATAACAACAAATGTATTAATATATATATATATCTATATATATATGCATGATATGAATGAAATAAATATTAGAAAAAATAAAAATGAGTAATATATGTCAAAAGGGATTTGCATGTTTTTGAGCTAGATAAATGAAAAAAAAAGTAAAATAGTGATTAAAATAATGATATATAATGAGAATTTTTCGTTTCCTTTTTCTTTTTATCAAATGTTACATGAGTAGATTTTAGGATTACGTAACTGTTTAGTTCCTATTTATTTGTCCTTTAAGGTCATATTACATTTATTATGATCAAGGATGTTTTTCATTTCTTTATTGTCGATTACAAATAGGAAAATATTATGTCAATATAATGACACGTTTCTCTTAATAGTATTTTATAACAAACATTTTTTTTTTCTAATAGTTTTCTTTGTTCATATGAACTATTTTATTGTTTAAAAATATCTTGACTATACAAAAAAATGATAGAATATATCAATTTATAGTTCCATTGGGAATATTTCATTTTTTTTCTGGTTGTTGTTTTTCTTTTGAGAGAGAAAAAAAACAGGTATTAGTGTTTGTTTTATGGTTCTTTTTTTTTGACCGATAAACAAAAATAAACTACTTGTTATGTAATGACAAGTATAGACATGTCCTTAGTGTTGTCGAGTAATGATGTAAGTTTTTTTTTTTTTTCTTTTTTGCTTCTCTATGTTTGTTTATTTTTGAATGAATCAACAGTTGTCAACGTGACACGTCATCAATGTTACCCAATTCAAACAAAATAAGAGCATAAACAGAAATTTCTATGGTCGACTGATGCGGGGTCATGGAGATCATGTTTTCCCCCACTATACTACCTCCTTTTCTTTCTATCTTTTTTTTTTCTTTTCTTTCGATAATAGACAAAAAAGGCGAACAATATTCTAGAATCTTTCATTTCATTACTGAACTGATTATTACGTAGTATATTCTGTTCGCGTTCTTTTTTTTTCTTTTCCTTCCAAAACATGCACACTAAATGGATCAAGATTTTTCCTTTCCATTCTTTTTTTTTTTCTGTTTTTTTTTCTTCATTTTTTTTTGTTCTTGGCTCGTCTTGCATAAGAGAAAGAGAAAAGAGAAGAAAAAACTAAAGTGCAGTACACATCATTACCCCATAGTATAAAAGCTCGACATATATTACTTCCACACACATATTCATTCATTTTTATTTTGGTAACAACAGATTTTTATTTTGTCATTGACACATATCTATATCTATATCTGTATTGAAAACGAAAAAAAAGAAAAACAATGAAGAAAGAAATCGACGTTGCACTTGATTTACTTGTCACATATGTTCAACGATTTGGTTCAATAAAAGAAGAAAGCATTGAAGAATTTCGTAAAAAACTTCAACAAAATTTACTTCAACGTTATCAAGATCATTGGTATCCTGGTAAGATTATTATTATTTTTTTTTTGTCATTTTCTTTATTGGTACTTATAATTATTATGATAATTTTTTAGATAAACCTATCAAAGGACAAGCTTATCGTTCATTAGAATTTAATAAAGAAAATGATTATTGTGATGTTATTGTTTCTCAAATATGTCACGATTTAGGTTTTGCATCTAATTTACTCGGTATACGACATGACTTAACATTATGGATCGATCCATATGAAGTAACTATAAGGTATGTTATGTCACCATGTATAGCCTAATTGCGATGTTGGCATAGTTTACAGTTAGTCATACTAGTATGAAAGAGTTCTTCCTCTCTCTTCTTCTTTTTCTCTGTTTCTGTGTATTCGACTAAATGCGTGGGTTGATTGTGCGCATACTATATCACGAGACATGATGTCATCACATGCAAAACGAAGAAAGAAAGAGGACGAGTTAGTTTTTCTTTCTTGTACTGTGTACGCTTTCTATTCTGTTTGCCTGCAGAGCAGTTGTTTCCTTCTTTTTCTCTTCTTCACTTTTTTCTTCTCTGTCTCTCTCTTGTCACTTTTACTGTTTCCATGTCGCCCCTTTCTCTCTTTTTTTACACGACACAATGAAAATAACAAAACAAAAACAAAAAAACACCTAAACATTATCAACCTTAGAGACAATGTACTTGCGCATGCAATATTTTTTTCAAAACAAGAAAAAAAATTATTTAAAATAGAAAGAAAAAGAAAAGAATTAAATGATCTTATTTCCATTTTTTTTATTAGACTTGGAAATCATGTATCCCCAAAAGAAAATCAACAATTAATAGTTGTTCGGTTTGATAAGGATGGAAATGAACTTATACGAAATGACCTTGATTCATTGTTTTATCAAAGTCGTATACCTATGGTTGCGACAAATCCATTAGGATCATCACCAACAAATAGCTCATCATGTGATTCAGCTAGTTGTTCTGGTTCATCAACACCACAACGTACATCATCACCATATCCCGGTACACAACAATCATCAGTAATTCCACTACCACCGCCACTACCAACAACACTGTATCGTAATGGTCCATTATTTACTCCACCACGAGCATTATCACCACAAGCACCTGCATTTCATATGTCACCATCAGCACCAATTAAAGTTCCAGTTAGACATGAACAAAATTATCCATTTCAAATTAATGCCGGATCAATATCATCTGAAGGTTCACCTTGTGATGGAAATAATATGCAACCAGATCGTTCCGATACTCCATATTCAATGCATAGTACAACATCAAATGAATCATCTGATAGTGGTTATTGTGGATATGTTGAAAGTTTTCCTTGTAAGAATTTTGATAATTTATTTATTTAATAAATTACATGTGTTGTTATTTATTTTTCATTTATAGATTATTATAAACTCAATCGTTTATATAAAGCATTGGCTATACAAAAACTTTCAATTAATACAAATCCAATGGGTAAAATGACATATAATCCATCAACATCTCATCATCATCGTCGTATGCCACATAATTATCATAATCAACAACAACAAAAAATGAACAATAATAATAATAATAATAATAATAATATCATTCCATCATCATTATCTACTTCTCCTCCAACACCAACTCCAATGAATATCAATCAATTATCACCTTATTTTGTTCAACAATCATCATACCTTCCAATATCAACGTCAGTCATTGACAGTCGAAAATCTAAGTATTAAAATATATATTTGTACATTTATCAGTAGGCTAGCTTGATTTTTTTCTCTCATTTTAATTACACGATCAGTAATTAAGAAAAAAAGACGAACGCTTATTGACGGTGAAAGATGAAGATGAGATATCGATAATTTTTATTTTTATTTTGTTTTCGAATGATCGTGTAGTGCAATGTATCTTTTTGTTATATGAAGAGAAAAAAAAAAGCAAACAACCATCCATTTTAAAATGTATATAGATTTTTTGTTGTTGTTGCTGTTGTTGTTTTAGTTGTTGTTATGTTGTAGTTGTGTTTTTTTCTGGAAACATTTTCCATAAAATTCTTTAGTTTGTCGTTATTCATAAATCTAGAATTGTCTATTTATCAGTTATAATCCAGAAAACATTCTTTATAATTTGTGTATATATACATAGTTCTTTTAACTTTACTGTTGTTGTTGATGTAGTGTGTTATTGAAGCCTCTCAACTTCAGATAAGCTATGTGAGTTTGTATATGTACATTCATTTCTCTTCTTTCTCTCATTCTGTTTTGCTTGAAAGACGGTGATGTATCTACTTCTCTGCTGGTCAGAAAGAACCTATTTTTAAAAAGAAATCACGGATAACAGCATGTTTGGGTTTTTAGTTTAGTCATATGTACATGCGCGTACGTTTATTTATTTAGTTATTTTTTTGTTTGTTCTCTATATCTGTAAATGCAACAATCAATTGTTTTTCCTCTCTATTTTGTTTTAAATTTGTTTTTTTTTTGTGATGCAAAGTATTGCTGGAAAAAAACATGTTGGACATATTAAAGTAACTTTGTAATAAGTTTTTATGACCGGTGACCATCTTGATATTGATTCCAAAACTTTACTATTTTTTGTTCTACGTTTAATCCTTTATTTATTTTTTTGTTATGCGTTTGTATATTTCTGATGACAAAAAATATAAGAAGAACATTGCTTAATTATTTTACATGTAGTTACTTATGTATTTGTTCATTTATATTAATCGAGCAAAAAAAAGTCTATTTTCATAATTACTTTTTTTTTTCTGTTGTTCTTCTATGGATTGAAATGTATGTATATATTATGCGCAAAAAAAAAGTAAGAGAGAAGATACATTGTGTGTGATATGATCATTTTGTTTTCTGTTTTTTTTTTTTTTTTTTTTTGTTGTGACATTTGTTTTAAAAAAAAAGAAGTTAGTTGGATGACGAGAGAAAGAAAGAGATTTTGAATAAATGAAAAGAAAAGAAACTAAATCTAATACGAACACACTTTTTGTCATAAAAAAAAAAACTACATAACAAGTACATGATAAGATATTAAATTGAAACTATTCGATGAAAAAGACAAGTGTTTGCATTTTATTTTTAGAACAAAGAAAAAAAAAAAGAAAAATTACAATCTACTCTTATTGACATGAGGACCAAAAAGAAAGAGAAATATGTTTACTTCGTTGTAACAAATAAAACAAATCATCAAGAACTTAACAGTATTGATTGTTGAAGTTGATTCTAGAAAAAAAAAAGAACGAGAAATTACAGTTTGTCTACTATTTTTGTATTACAATAGGTCTTACGGATAAATATAAAGAAAACAAACTTATAATTTCTCTCCTTCAAAAATCATAAAAATACAAAAGAGACTTATTATTTATTTTTCACTATCTATAGCATTAGATGAATATGAAAAATGTATAACAAATGATATAGTACTCAATTCTTGATAAATAGAAGAATGTTAATCAAGATCCGTCAATCTGATAATGGAAACATTAATATTGTTTCGTTTGACATTTCCTATCAAATGTAATAGAGAACGAGTTTGATTACTCCTTTTCAATGGATTATCTTTATCAATGTTTATTTATTGATAAAATATCAATATATTTTTCAGCCATCTGTTGACATTTTTACTATGTGAATATGTTTTCTCATGGATATAAAAACATGAATATTTTCAATTGAGAAAATTGTTACTAAAGAAAAAAACTCTTTTGCTTTAAAGAGATATAATTAATCTTTCCACTATTCTCATATTTCTCAATAAATCTCCAACTAAATAAGATTTGTCGGAGTTGAATAGTTTTTTATGAAACTTTTCATTCAAAACGTTGAGCTCGATTGACGTTCGAAATTATTCATATCCTATTGATGGATCCCAGGAGAATTCTTAAGATTCTATTATTTGAAAAAAAAAAGCTGTAGAACTTGGGTTTGATTAGCAATTTAGTAGGCTTGAAATCACAATAAGTCTAAAAATATTGATCATCACTACGACAGTTCATCTTTTTTCTTTAACATATGAATCATATGTAATAGAAAACAACAGTCAGACAAAGATTTATTCTTAACTAGAGCCTGAAAACAAAAAAAAACTGTCTTGATTATATGTTTAACAGCGCAAAAGAATTTTCATTTTTCTTTCTTTGACACAGTCAGTAAATAAATTTCGAGACTCATTTCTTTATTTCAATACAGGCAAAAAGAACATACAAATGACATACTTATAATATACTCGATAACGTTTCTTTCGCTTTGTTCTCTTAGTACAGTTAGTGATTGCGTACAGTTTATAATTACTATAAATAAATTTCACTAGATTAATGAACAACGAACACAGAAATTTAATCACAAGGAAGCTTGACTTCTGAAAAGTTAGACACGCACAATAAAGTGAAGGTAAGAGGGTATGCGTATCAGTAGGAATAAAGATAAGACTAACACTCTTACACCCACTCATATTCATTTGTCTTTTCAATAGACGTCATATTTACTCTCATTGTTTGGTGTACTAAATGTTCTTGTACTTATCGTTCCGGTTTCTATTCTACTATAGATTATCTATATTAAATTAATTGAATATTTTGAAAATGATCATAAATTGATTCTCAAAAGAAAAACAAACGTTTTGCACTTCTGCTCTATCTTAAATAGTTATAATATAGTTGATTATTAATATAAAAATGCTTTATTCAATACTGGCATGCATTGACAGATAAATCTTTCTAGTACTATAAGATATTTAAAAAAATAACAAGGCACTAACGCTTAAATCTTTTCAAATCTAATTGTTTTTACAAAAAAACAATCTATATATATATATATATATATATATTTAGAAATAGGAAAACCTCAAAATATATATTCCTACGACCCAAACTCAATGTCAATTCATTAAAAGAATATATTATTGATTGGATCTCACTATACGAAAATGATTAAGTTAATGTTTTTTTTAATTGCTGAAAAAAACAAAAAGATCAATTTTTTATTGTATCCATATGAATTACCTATGAATAATATTTGTTAATGTATGTTGTTGTCCACCACCAGTTGCTCCATATACAGGTCCATCTTCTTTTGAAATAGCATCAAGTAATTGTCGTAATTGTTCAGTAAAATTATTATTAAAACTAACAACTACAGCACCAGGTAAACTATCATAATCATCATCATCATCAACATTATCCATTGCATTAGCAAACATAACACATGTTGCCATTATTTTATGGATATGTCGTAACAGATGTACACTTGTTAACATACAATCACGTAGACAATTATCAAGAAATAATAGATGATATTGTAATAATTCATCGATATTTGTTACCTTAATGAAAAGAGAAAAAAAAAAAGACGATTTTAAGAATTCAAAATATTTTTGATAAATGTTGCTGTATAACAAAATGAAAATCAATTTTAGATGATAATCTTCTTTTTCTTTTTTTTTAACTATAAGACTGTTGTAATTCTGAAGTAAAAGCGATATAAGTAAAAAAAGTGATGAATCAATTCAAGTGATGTTCTCGTTAATCCTTATAAAATAAAGACAGAGAATATGTCTTAACTAAAACAAAGAATTATATCGAATTTTTCTACAATTATCAACGATTACTTTTTTTTTTGTCAATATTTTCATAAAAGATTTAATTGCTTCTGAAGAAGTTGACAATAGTTTTAGTTTTGATATTATTTGTTTAGTATTCGATTAGTCTTTAAGAAAATAGAATTATTTCTATTGAAAATCGACTCATGGTTATATTAATAATATGATTATTGAATAAAGCAAAAAAAAATAATTAATTCAAATTGAAAATGAGAAAAAAAAAATTTTAATTTCTTCTCTGTTAATCAATAATATTTTTTTCATAATACTAATCATATTCTAATAGATAAAAAATTTATATAAATAGATTAAATTTCAAGCCTATATGTTCAAAAAAATAAGCATTAGACGTTAAAAGAAAATGCAAATATTAGTTTTCTAAAAATAAAAATCCTTGACAAACTATTTTTAGTACTGTTTGATGTTATTTTTTTACTATTGAAAACAACTTTTCTTCGACATATTCTTTCATGTAATATCTAATCAATAGATGCAAAAGTTTAATCTGTAATGATATATTTATTTGAGAAAACAATCCTATAAAAGCTAAAAAAAAAAACTAGTCAACTTAAAAATTGTATAAAAAAAAAGCATTTTAATAATATTTTTTTTCTATTATACTCAAGCATAATCAAATTAATTCGGTTCTAAATAAGAAATTCTTGAAATACAACCCTGGACAAAAAGAAAGTTACTGTCTATCATATACTATCATTCTTGATGGAATTGAACTAATATTTCTTTTTGGGTGCATTCATGTAACAAGAAGTTGTACTTTGTCAATTGACATGTACTCGAAACATGAATTGCAACAGTGTCTTTCTCTTGCAAAAGAAACATCTTCAGCGAAAAAAATGCACTCTAAACGTTTGTTTGCCATTATGCTATTTTAGAATCTACTACGATTTTTCTTTATTCTGACGCTAAAGACAATCCCATATGTCGACATTATTAACATCAAAGCCGTTACTATATAGTTAATATATTAGTTATTAGTACGCCCTGAGGTAATATGTACCCGCATTGTAGTATTAACTCGAGTGCTTTAGCTCTAAAACTTCCAGAACAATCTCATCATCGCATTGATATTTGCAACTAAAATTTTGAAATGAATTCATTCAAATTATCCTGAAAAAGATCTAACTAAAAATCATCAGTTACATTTCAACACATATTCTTAATGAGGAAAAAAAATAACACAGTTATTTTAAAGTTATTTCTAATAAAATTTAGACTATAAATAGCGGCAACATGAATATGACAAGATAATGTCTGAATCATCAATTTGATGCATGTGAAACTGATGGAAGTCGTGTTAGTGATTAGGATTAAAGTTTATCGTTGCACGAATGCATTCAAATTATAAGCTCAATATATCATCAAGAATAGTCGCACGTCATGAATGACAGTTAATTTGTTTTTTTTTTCAACGACAAATCCTACTTTTGATGAAACAAATATTCAAATTTACTCAATAAATCATGTTACCAGTATCGAAGTACTCGAAAAAATCAAGTACTACTCAGTCAAGAATAATCAACATTTTTGAGTGTTTTGTTCCGAGTATCATGATTTCTTAAGTAAATTTGAATACTTCTTTTTTTAAACCAAAATAACAACGCAACAAGCCTTACGGATGAAAAATCTCCTAAGAATCTTGGGGTTTTTTTTCCGTTCACTAGCCATGAAAAAAAAACAATTTAGAAACATCTTATCATTGATAGTTTGTTTCGAAATATATTTACATAAAGTGTTTCAAAAGAAAAGAAGCTCTGTATGATCAATATTAAAATGACAGAGTGCATTTCAAAAATCTCACACAATTTTTTTTTGTTTTAAGTTATGTATTTAATCTAGACAAATTTAATTTAATTCGACTATATGAATACGTAGTAGACGTTGAGTGCTATATATATATGTTGGAGGAGAAATTAAAATTCAGGAAAATTTAAAATTTTCCTAGAAAAGTTAGGAAAACTTAAAATTTTAATATTGATATTTTAATTTCTCCTAGGAGAATTTTAAATTTTCCTGAATTTTAATTTCTCCTCCAACATATATATATATATGCTTAATACGATGGAACGAACCTTGAATATGAAATACAATATAAAAGAAAAACAAACTTCAATTCCAAGAAAACAAATGATGCTGCCAGGTAAGATCACGTATTCAGAATGAGAAATTAAATATGTCATGTTATAGAAGAGCATTACATTCTTTGAAATGATCTTTCAATGATTTACTAAAGTTTTTCACTAATGATATGTTTCGATAGCTTCAATAGTGTCGAACGTAGAAGATATAAATAGACGCCAAACTTTCTCAGAAATTATTTTTAATATGCATTGTATTTTCTAAAACAAAAAACCTCTTTTGTTTAAATACCTTTTTTAAATTATGTTCAAATGTATGCCAATGTGATTCAATAACTTCAAAACTCATATAATATAAAAGATTTTCTACAAAATGTAGCATTTTATGTCTTAAATAAGCAGCACCATTTGGTTTTGTAATAATTTGTTTTCTATCACGTACACGTCGTCGTCTTCGACCACCATTTTTATGTGCACGCCATACATTACATAATAAACGTTCAATATATTTAATATAAAATAAAAATCTAAAAAGCATTTGATATCTTGTTAAACAATTTCTATTAATAACTAATGATATTGGCCATTTAACTTCATAATCAAGTGAAAATGATTCTAAACCAGTTAATTTTATTTCCATTGTTTCATTTATATTTGTTGATGATTCAATATTAAGTACACGTTCAAGCATTGATATTAAATCATAATGAAACATTTTTATTCGTACATCATCTTTATATTGATCATCAGATGTTATTGCTAATGATACATCAAGTAATGATTGAATTTTATTTTCATCAATATCACGTGCACGTTTAGTTAATTCATCTTCAGCTGAATCCATAAATTGTACAATATAATCACCTTTATCAATTAAAAAATAATGTTTTAATGTTTGAAAACGTTCAATTAAATGATATTTATTTAAAATTAAATCTAATAATATTTCACTTGAATATTTATATGCTTCTTCAAGTGTTTCATCAAGATCTTTTTCACGTATTGTATATTCTAATTTTTTATAATTATTCATTAATAATTGTTTATCAATACGTAATATTGATGTTGACATATCAATATTTATATCATCATTATAATCAAATGCACTTTCACGTATAGCATTTAAATATTTACCAGTATTTAATATCATATCTGATGATGATTGAAATAATATTGGTGTATTATTACGTTGTAATATATAACGACGTGACCAAAATTTATCATTAAATTCTTGTTCAAGACTACTTTCATGATGTATAATATCTTTATTTTCTTGTACCATAAATTCACCATAAGGATCATCAATTATACCATTATGTATCCAAGTTTCAAGCATAGTTAAATAAGGTTTATAAGAAGATTTTGCAAGAAAAAAACAAATATCATAAGCTTGTTTATGACCTGATAATTTAAGTGTTTGTTCATGAAGTAGATCGAGTACAGCACGACCTGTTGTATTACCCTACGATGAAGATTAAAGAGAAAATCTTTCTTTATATTCTATGAAGTCACTCATAAAGGACATACAGATAAAAACTACATTTTGATATTCATTCTCTCACTATTTGACTTTGATCTATACTAGATTTTTGCTAGAGAAATTTTCTACAACTAAACATCATGTAGAAATGATCAAAAAGCAATTTGCCAAGACCATGATAATGTGATGAGTGTACATTTGAAATCTGTTTTTTTTCTAACCTTGCTTCTGTTTGAGGTCTACATCAATGCAGAAAATGATAATTAATAGCTGGAAGTCTTCTTATATGACTTGATCTGAAAAAGACCATTGATATTTTAGATAATCATTATCTCTTAACTTGTCAAGATAGCTGAACACGATTCAAATTCACTATAATTGTCTTTACGAAAGTCTAACATTAAGACATCGTATAGAAGTATGTTGAAACATTTTTCGAGCTCGTGTAGTCAGTCAATCTCCTTTTCTACTCAAATTTTGCTCAAGTAATGGTCTAGCTCTTGTCTCTCTTATTTATTAGAAATACAAAATTTTAAGAGTACGACTTAAAAATTTCCGAACATTAGTTTTTTTCTCTATTACTTCGTGTTGTTTCCGTTCCAAACAATTTTCAGGATTTAGGAATGTCCCACAAGACTCTGTTTTGTACTCAATATAGTTCTATGATTTCTAAAATATCACTATAACTTGAAAAAGTTAAATCAGATAGATTATTCATCATTAGATGCTGGTTCCCAATATGAAGTTTTGTCTTTAATAAAAATGTTTCTATTTCTAAGCAAAAAAAAAAAATTTTACTTTGAAAATCGAAAGTTTTTAGAAAATGTATAGATTAACTGTAGAACGCTCATTCTATGAAAGTTTCGTCTAGTTTGAAGGTGTGAAAAAACTGTGCAAGCTCTTGATACTAAGCATATATTTCCGTAAAAGCACTAAACAAATCTTCAACAGATAAAATCGAAATAATTGCTTTTAAGAATTAGGAGATGGAAAAACACAGTTGCCGATTATATATTATTTTTTTGAAGAAGTAAATTTTTTTATGACTTAACGAGAATTAAAAATGTTTTTCTATAATATATGAAATTAGAGAATAATAAAATACTTTTAGAAGCTAATTTTATGATGATTAACATATGTCAAATGAAATATAGATTATTAGCATATACTTATATTATTTTATAATTTATGAAACAAGAATAATAAAGATCAAATATCGAGATCTAATGAAAACTATATTTATCAAAATGATTGAGAAGATGATAAAATTTTTCGTAGCAATTGAGTTTTTCTTCCACAAGAAAAATTGAATTGCGCTTAAATTTTTCTCTTAGTTATGAACAATAGAATTTTGAATATGTTGTTTGAATATTATCTACATGCGAAAAAAAAAATTATATACAATCAATTTTTTCAATATTTCATCAACATATTCTTGTAAAAACTCTAATCAAATACTATGATAATGCTTGGAATTTTCAATCATCTAGTCTATCTATGTTTTTATTTACTAAAAAAAAATCATTCTAGTAAAAGAATATTCCAATGAAATAATTTTTCTAGAAATCGTTCAATGTATTATTTAATCTTATTCTCACTTGAGAAATACCTTTTTACAGAAGTGATTATAAATTCTGATTATATGTGAAATTTTCTATCACCTTCAATACTTATGTCTAACAAGGGAATACTCGGAAATGGTACACACTAGAACAAAAAAAGAATGATTTTTAGCTATTTCTTCAATTCTTGTTTCTAATTTTCCTTATTACTCTTGAGATTAACTGTTGACAAAAATAATTAGATATGTCTGATGTGGAGAGCTGCGGGTCCTTCCAGACCCGGGCTTGAAAATTTAGCTTTTCCCGGGCCCGGATCCGGGTCTAAACCTAAGAGAAAAGTCAGACGCGATCTGCATTAAGTTATGAATGGAAATATATAACAATAACAATTGAAGTCAACAAAATTGAAAAAGAAACAGTCAGAAATAATTTTACACTCATTTTACCTTTAAAGTCGCCAATAAAGAGCTAAAATTGTGTTCCCTTTTCTGTTCATGTACACATAGGGTGCCAAATATTGGTGAAAAAAGGATCGGGTTTAGACTCAGCCGGGTCCGGGTCGGGTCCAGGTCTGAAAATTTAGTTTTTCTGGGGCCCGAGTCCGGGTCCAAAAAAACATGGACCCGCAGCTCTCTAGTCTGACGGGATATTAAATATTCTGACAGTGTTCATTTTCGAAACATTTAGCTTTTAGTAAATTGCTGAAAAGTATTGTTGAGAATATCACATAACATAGTCCATACAATATTTCATATTTTATTAGCTAGCTGTACTAAATATTATCAAAAGTTTCTGTTGCATAGTAATTCAAGATATTACACTCGAAAGTAAATGAATGTCTAGACCAGAGTGTAAATGATTATTCTAATAGATTAAAGTATGAATGAATTTTATTGAATGTAAGATATATTCATTATAAGAAATTCAACCATTCAGCTCAGATATTTTAGAACCGCGCTATTTTGTTTCTATTGAGGATTTGTATAAAACATTATACAAAGGAAAGTATTCAGATTTATTGGTAAAAATATCAAAATAAAATTTATGAAGACATAAAAACTAGAAGTTTTCGTCAATATTTGAAATATTAATCAGGGTATTAGTAAAAACTAAAATCGTTCAAAATTTCGATCAAGAAAGAATTTGACATTCTGCCATATGACGTTTTTTTTGTTTTTTAGAAAGTAAAGTTAAATTATAACATGAATATACAAAATGATGGAAAACTTTAAACACTATCAGAGAAATTCAACAAATTCAATTTCGAAAATCTTTGAAAAGATACTGAGAAATTTTATTTTTGAGTCAATTTAGTTCCATTATCGATTCTTATTTCCAATTCATATCAAATCTTTAAATATATGTGAAACACCTAAATTTTGATTTTTATATTTATCAATAAACCACTTCAATGCACTTCGTCCGAAAAATAAAGTATTTTGTACATTTTCTTTCTCAACAATAAGCAACTTAAATTTAACCATCAACAAAATTATTTCTATTCGAATGTTTACAGACACAAACATTTGTCTGAAAATATATAAATCGCTTATGAACTATATATGTAAACTTTTCGAACATTCTGTATTTCAAAAATTATCTTCTATTCTCTTAATTTATACCTTATTTAATGTTCTAACAATATTTGCTATAATTTCCATCATTTCCATAACAGGCTCCGTATGAAACCATAGTGTTTGTAATGTTAATTGACCTTGTTGTTGTTGTGTTTCAAGTTGACTAACAAAAACATAATATCTCTAATTTTAAATATAAAAATAAAATTCTACATACGATGAAAACAAAAAAAAAAGTTTTCTCAATTAATTCTTACTTGAACAACTTCTCTTAAAGCTCCAGCAAGTGCATGATTAATTAAACCATATTTATATTGAGAACGATCTAAATAAAAAATAATTTATTCATTAAATTTTATATATTTTCAACTTTTACCTTCAATAAATCGTACAATTAATGAATGATTAGAACATAATGGTACCATTCGTCGTGCTAAATCTCTTAAAGTTGGATCTAATTTAATAAAAAAAAAAAAAACAAATCTACAATTGAAATAATATTATAATCATACCTAATGATCGATCAATATGAAATGAACGTTGTGCTTGTTTATCTGTTAATGATGGTGTTTTTATAAATTTTCCTTCAATACCCTTTCAAAATAAATAACTAACTAATTAATTCTCAACTAAAACTAAATACTTACTAGCATACATAAAAGAAGATCTTCAACAATAATAGCTTCTTGTTCTATAACTGAAAGACGTCCAATAGCAACATCCTTGAAAATTCAAAAAAAAAAAAAGAACACTTTATGAAAATGAAATTGATTTTTTTTTTCCTACTGGTTCAAATTTTTCAGGTGTTGGATAAAAATCCCATACAAGTCGTAATCGTTCATTAAACCATGCTGGTCGTCCAAGAAATTCTGTTGATGATGATGGTGTTAATACTAAAAGAAAACAAATAATTAGAGAAAAAAAAACAAACAAAATCATTCATTTACCTCGACGACGAATATCATTCTCAGATATAATTGATGCAGGTTGTGATATTGTTGCTGTTGCTGGTCGAAGTAATGTATCTTTCATCTATTTTTAATTTCAAACAAAACAAAATTATAAAATACAAAAACAAAAAAAAAACAAATAACTAACTTCAGCAAGAATATGTGAAGAATGAACTTTACTGATTGTTGATGTTGGACTTGTTGTTATTGTTCGTGGTTGAGTATTAAGACGTTTTTGTTGAGGACTTGTCATTACTGTTGATTTTGAACGTGCAGGCTTGAGTAAATCTTGTATCTGAGAAAAAAAAACACACCAATCGAAATATAATTTCAAAACTAATATAGATCTATTTAGCAAAGCGATAGTAATTATATGTTCACCTCAGGATTATCGACGATATTAGAAAGAATTACTATAATTGAATCCAAATCTCGAACACTAAATATAAGACAAACAAAATATTATTTTATTTTAAAAATATTCAATAGATAACATACTGTCGTGCTTTTAAACTATCATAAAGTTCAGTAAATTCATTTGCTGATAAAGAATTTGAATATAATTTTCGTTTAGCATCAGATAATTCAGCCTTAAGAAAAATAAAATTCAACTAAATATAATTAAATTATTTAATGAATATTACAGGTGTATAAGTATTTGCTTGTCGATTTGTATTCTTATTAAAATAATCAACAATAGCTTCAGGTGCAAGTTGTATTCCTTTTAAATTAACACTAAAATTAGGGTTTGTTTTTTTTTTATTGAATTAGAAATAAATATTGAATATTACTTTAATGTTCGTACAAGTTCATTAACAAGAAAATGAAGACTATATTCATGTGAAGACATTTATATTATTTTTTTTTATCTGAGAAAATCAATCAATATATGAGAATATTTATTTTATGATTCACCTTTCAAATTCTTCTGATTCAGTCCAAAATTTAGAAAATATTAATTACAGATGACGCTACTATCAAATAAAATCTTGAAAACGATAAAGATTAGATTAGAAACAATGAATTTTTACAATTATATTGAATATTTGAATAATAAAATTCAAATGTATATTCTCTTCAGTAGAGATGAGTAATAATCATGAATGAAAATAAATCAAATAGTAAAATTCATCGTAAAAATATTTGTTTACATAACATTTTCAGGTAAGTTAAATAATGTTTCGCATTCGTTTCATTCGATCAATATATATGAAAACAAAAAAAAGCATGATAATCATATTCATTTTCATCAAAAAAAAAAAAAATTCTTACTTTTTTTTTTTTTTTTTTTTTAAAAAATTTTTTTCTTCAAATTGAAATTAATAATGGCGTCATCTATATATGCATGAAAATAATTTACTATTTTACATAAACAATATTATCCAATCAATAATTTTCATTTAAATACAATTTATATTCTATTTTTCACTCTTCCTTGTGTCTTTTCTTTCAATATATAAAATGGATATATTTGTTGATTTTATGAAATATATTCATTAAAATGTCATTTATCTTAGATTAAAATTTATTCAATTATTCATACATGAATTTGTTTTAAAGAAAAATTACCTTGACAATACGAGACCTTGTCTTTTTTTTTCACAATAATAAAATTATTATGTAAAATGGAATATTCCTAATAAATATTCATTGCATTAGTATTAAACATAGATACATTTTATTGTCATTGATATATGAAATTGAGTAATGATCATTATTATAAAAAAATATTCAATACTTAATTGATAATGACCTTAGGAAATACAAAAAAACACTTGTACTTGAATAAATTCATATATTCCTTTTTTTGTTGATTTCTTTTTCTTTTCTTTTTAGATCATGAAAGAGGATAATATGTGCTAAACTAACGATTTCCGGTGATTATTTATTTTTTATGGTTCAAATATCATGGCTAATTCATCAATAGGTATGTTTAGAAATTGTTAAATGAATTTTTAGACAAGAGAAATTTTATATTGATTTATAACATAAATTAATTACAAAAAAAATTTATATATATTGAATAATAAATCAATTGTCGAGTTTGATAATGTTATATTAAATTCTATAGAACAGATGGCTTTATATTCTTTATCGAGTACATTGTCTATGATATTGTACGGTATGATTATTAATGATTACTGACAAATAATTGACAAGAGGTCTCAGTTTGATAAATTATATCGATATATATATAATAAGTTACTTAGTGTAAGATATTTTTGCATTCTAAACATAGAACATTTATAGACCTAATATCAAAAAGAACTAGGACGTAGTTTTTTTTGCCGATGATATCGAGAAAAATAAAGAATGAATAATTTTATGAATATAAATATTAAAATTTTAATTTGTTGAAAATGAGTTCGAAATAAATATTTTCGTATTCTAAAATATGAAAATGATAAGATTAACTTCTGACTCTTTCCGAAACCATATTAAATAACTTTGAGTTTATTTCATGGTTAAATAAAACAAATGAAAAATCATTAATTAGTTTTTGTAGACTGTGAATTTTTTCGAGTTTAAAACATATGTTCAACATACATCTGAATAGCTAATTAAAAAAAAATGTTTCCTGCAGTATTTCTGAAATAGCTCGATCATCTTATTTAAACAATTTCTTAAAAGGATTCACTTTTCATTCTATCAGTCTGAATATTTAAAATTTATTTTAAATAAAAGCAAACAATTGTTCTCATTGTCACAGAATTATTGTTTGTTTTAACTTCGTTCAAATCTATAAAATGAAAAAGTAAATCATCTCAAGGTGAAAATATAAATTATCGGAAAGTCAATGATCTTAAGAGCGATGACTGTTCTGAATAAAGATATGCAGGGTCAACTCTTTTTAGTTCCGATCACAGCTTGAGCTAAACATGATCTTGCATATCTCTAGTCGTTCATTTTTTCAATCCATAAAGACTATCGGTCATTTACTAACTTCAGTTTGAATTCTATAGACTAAAATGTATGACATAAGCTCGGACTAATGATAAACTGATCAAAATCAGATCGATTGTTTGTTTTAATTGAAAAATTTTTATATTTTCAAAAAACGTGATCCAGTTATTTCTGAAATATTAACGAGAGAACTTTCCTAAGTGATTCACCTTCGTGTCCTTCTTATTTTGCCATACCTTTTATCAAATTCTTTCTGTTGGAGTTCAGTTTTCGAAAAGTTCATGTATTCAGTTTTACATGTGTACAAAGTTTCCGGTTAGAATTCATGAATCTCCTACATACGAATGAAGTATAGAGGCAAACAGAGCGAACCACTTTGGAATATTTTCTCCTAAGAAGATCATTTTATTTATTTATTTTTGGAATGAACTATTCCTGAAAGGGGATACTCCCATTGTATTTAATTCTCGAAGACAGTGTAAATGGTCATGCTGAAATTTTTACTACAGATCGTAACATTAAAAATAAGGAGAAATATATTTAAGGAAGAGAATGTTTAAGTGAGAAAATCCGTGCTTTCCATAGAACCATATACTGGTGTATTATAATCCGCATCAAACTTTAGTCGATTAGGCTGGTATTTCTTTTTTGAAATATCTAACGAGAAAACTTCTTCAACTAATTTCGAGCTTGTAACTTCAAATTTAGCAATAGGTAAGCTTCAATGAGACTAAGAAAATCCTAGAAGCATCTGTGTTCATGAAATGATAGTCCGATGTTATAGACGTTTTACTGAATTTTTAGCTTATGACACTGTATCCATATCAAGGCCAAATGAAGATATTGCAATGTGATATTCTGTCCATAAAAAAAAGGTCTAATAATTCGTAACATGTGCCAAAACTTTCAATCAAAATATTTCTGGTAAGTGGACATGTTTCAAAAATTCAATGTCCAAAGAAGTAAGCATCAATTTTGATTGAAATTTTTTTACAGGTTACGAATCATTAGACCTGTTCATAGGTAGAGTATCAGGTTCAAATATTTTCATTTGATTTTTCTATAAATACCATGTTGTAGGCTAAACATTTAGTGAAACGCTTATAACATCGGATCAGCAGCCTATGAATACGAACACTTCTAGAGTTTTCTTCATGTCACTGAGATCTATCTACAGACGAAAGTTCGAAATCAATTTTGATAGAAATTGCTTTTAGCGATCACATACTAACACATAAGATTTGTTTATTCGAAAAATTGATATATCATAATTCATGTTTTATTTTAGGAAATCAAGTAGATTTATGCCAATTTTGTTCTGATGAATTTCCTAATCGTGCTACTTTAAATGCTCATATTTTACAATGTCAAATAAAAAAGTCCAGTAAAACGTTCAATGATAAAATTTGTCTATCATCCCAATTCAATCAAACTCAACTTGATATCCTCGACAGTTAGTTGAGTTTTATTTTCCATGTTTTTTTTGTATTAAATTATTTTTCTAGTGGTTAAACTACAACCATCAAATAAAAAATTGACTTCAAATAATTATAATTATTCTATACAAACAAGTGATATTAATCTTCAAATACCTTTATCAAATTTATATTCTCATGGTTATATTTTATCATCAAAACCATTAACATTTGATGATACATATTGTAATTTCGATGATTTCGAAACATCTAATTTAACTATAAATGATAATGATGAAAATATAAATTTAAATATATTAAATAATAAATTAACATCTTATCATATTTATAAATATTCACGTCATGAACGTGATCTATTTTATAATCGTATTAAACATACATTATTTAAAAAAAATTCTACATCAACAACAACAATAAATAAACATCGTTCAAAAGAATTTCTACCATATATATTTAATCAAACAAATTTTTTTATAAATATTCCAACAAAAATATATTCACGTCAACGAATTAATTCAAATACAAATCATATTTATCCACTTTTATTTTCACCTAATTTTAATACATTAGTTAAATTATCAATAAATCCAATATTAAAAAATTATTTATTTAATATAAGAATTTATTTTCATTTAATTAATTCAATAGCAAGTCAAGAATTTCAATTTATTGTACATAATTATGATAATCAACATCAAATTTCATTTACATCATTATCATTTATAAATATTTTACGACAAACTATGTATGATTATACAATGAATTTACAAAAAACATTTAAACGTAATTATTTTCAATCATTTCATTCAGAAACTAATGATGATGATGATGTAGATAATGATACAAATAATGATGATGATGATAATAATAATAATAATAATAATGATACTGAACATGAATCAACAATAAATCATGATAATGAATTATCAATACCACCATTAAAAATTCGTCGTTATGATGATTCATCGTATGAAATTGAAAAACGTTCGATATCATCAACAACATCATCATCATCGGGAATGTCTATTACACAAATAAATAATGGACAACAACAACAACAATATGATGATCGTCGTCGTTTAGAAACACGATTTAAAAAATTTCCTATGAAATTTAGTGATAATCAAATAAATAGTAATTTAAATGATAGTGAAAAAAAAGATATTTCGGATTTAACAGTTGGATCTCCATTACAATGTGATCTATCTAGTACTGATCATCAACAGTCACAAGAGTAAGTCAAAGAATCACATAAATAACCTTTCACTATAGAATGGAAGCCCTATCTCAAAGTTACGATTTTCGACATGTAAGAGAAGTTCACTCGAATGACAAATAGTAGATTTCAAAACTGAAGTCTATGTTCAGTTCCTTGCTTTTTAGTTGTAGCATTTTTAGTATATATAATTTCGTTTGTTCTACATATTTTTTTTTTTGAACGAACAAATGAATTTGATTCGTGTACCGAAAAATGTGTAGGCATGAACATTAATGAGAGATAAATGTTCAGAAACTGGTAAATATAGAAATAGGCATCTTCTTATTAAGAGACTATCCTGTGTAAAGATCGATAGTTTCTTAAACTAAAAGTATTGTCTGATTTCGAAAAATTGAACATATACTATTCTTATAAAAGAAGATATCATTCGATATTATATTGTCGATGTTCAGAATTGATGAAATATTCTATATTTATATTTTTGAGATAAGAGAGATACTGAAAAATTTGATCACTTCTTTTTATAGGCTATATCTGTTGAGCACTTTATTTGTGGAATGTTTGAATTCGAAATTTAAAAGTAATCTGAGAAGAGTCATGCCATATTCACTAAAAGAAAGACTTTTTGACACAAATCCTTTAACATTTTCTCTAGTCTCAATAAAATTTGTCTAATGAGAAAAAGTATTCAATCTTTTACCTACTTGATCGTATAGGACATCCCTACGGAGGTAGTTTCATTAGTTCGATATCTTTCCTATATTTTTTTTTGTACCTGTAATTAAGGACAGAGTGCAAATCTGAACTACAAGTACTAGTGCATGTGTCTAAATGTAGTCAAAATGCTGTCGGAGGAATAATCCTAAGTAAACAATCTTTCAGGATTTATTCGAAATCTGTCTACGACTAGCAATACTGAACTTGAAACACATTAGATTTGTATTCAATTGATGAGGCATCCTAATAAGTACGGTCCATCTATTCATTTTACATGTTTTTTCTTTATCTTAGATAATCTCAATTTGTTATCTTCTGTTTATATTTTAGTGGAACAAATAATGAAGCATTCTTATTTTCATCTTCATCTCATATAGGCGAACCAAAGACTAAGAAAACTACAAGTCCAATTCTAAGTCGAGAACAGACAAATGAATCTTTACCAAAATATCAATCTGTTGTACTTAATGATGGTGCTCGTATACGTATAGTAAATTGTTCAAATGATAATACTAAACATTCATCTTCACGTCATTCAACGAATTCAACAACAATAAAAAAACTTTCTGTATCAATCGATAAAATCGATGAAAATTCTACAACAAAATCTAAACGTATAAATACACGAAAAATATCTTCAACAAATTCTAAAATTCCTGATACATTAGAAGTTGTACCATCATATCAAGCACAATCAGTAATATTATCTCATAATGAAATATCCAATAAATGGTTAACACACAGTGTTTTTTATCGTTGTCATGTATGTGCACATGAAGAATTTTTTGTTGTTCTTTCACGTGAATGTATACGTTTACATATATCATCAAAACATGGAAATATGGAAGAAAATTTTAAACAACGTATTTCAAATTTTCTTAATAATCAAGGACGAGCATTAAAAATTTTTCAACATTATCTTAAATGGCAACAACCATGGTCAGAAAAAGAAATTGATCAAATATTTCAATTATCAAATATTAATAATCGAACAAATGGTATTTTTTTAAATTGATCTTTTTATTTTCTTTTTCTTATTATTTTGAAATAATTTGTTTTTTTTTTTTTCATTTTCTAGGGACTTTATAGAATGGTAGACAAACCTTCTAACAATTCTTATTATTATTGATCTGAATTTCTTTACTTATTAGTGCAATTTCTCTCATTCCTATTTTTGTTTGCCATTTGGTTTTTTTTTCTATGCAGTTTCGTCTGTTTGTTTCATTCCTTCATTCACAAAATATAATTAATATGTTATTGAAAAAATAAAATTCAATTCCGTCGACTATACATGTTTATTTTCAATAGGTACTTCGAATAGATTAGCACAAATAATCATTAATGCTCTAGAATAAAAAATATTTTAATTAGAAAATGTTAAGGAATATAAATTTTTATGAAATAGATTTGATAAGAAGTTTTAACGAAAACTGTATAATATAGATGTCGTTTCCATGATGAAAACGATCCGATGTTTGAATGTGATCTTCGAGTTAGTATAATTCCATCTAACCTAAATGAGAATGTTTTGATAATCAAGACACTCTACTATTGTAGTAGGTGAGCTTTTTATTTTTGATACTAGTTATTTCTTTTGAATATGTTTGATTATTTTTTTTTATTAAGTTTTGTAACAGATATTTCGTATTATACTATTTGTTAATTAAAAAGATTTATCTACTAAAGATTAGTTAACTTATCTAGAATAATTTCTATTCTTTATTTACTATAGTTTCGACTTCGTTGCAATGTTTTATCCTGATTTTCTCTTGAAGAACGATTCAAAACTTTGACAGCGCAAAACGTATAATAGTGCGCAAGAGTTTCGAATTCTAACAGAGGTAAATTAACTCATGAGAAAATCCTTATCTTTCGGAATATTGTTTGAATGAAATCATATTTCTATATATTTTTTTATGACTATGAAATTTTTTTTTCTTTACTTAAGAATATCTTTTTGTTGATTAGGTTTAAGTCGACGTCGAATACGAGCCCATGCATTAATTGTTGTTTGATCTTCACGCATAACATCTAACCATGATGGTTCTGATGTGATGATATCATTTGTATTATTAGATTGTGTTGATGTTCCAATATTTATTTTTATTGGATGAATTTGAGTTTGTTGTTGATTATCAATCATTTTTCGTCGAATAATAGGTGTAGATGATAATGAATAATGAGATATAACTGATGAAGAACTAAGAATATTATCTTCGGATTGTTTTTTTTTATTACAATAATGTTTTTTTGTTGATCGATTATTTATATAACGTTTCGATGTTGATGAATGTTGATGATTATGTTTAACTTTTGATTTATGATGATAACTATCATTTGAATGAGATGAACATCTAAGAAGAAAAACAATAGTGTTACGAATTGTTTTTTTTTTTTTTGTTTTTGTTAAAATTTCATTTTAACATACGTATCATCCATACGATTATTATTTCGAGATTGTTGTTTTTCTTCAATAGAAAGATTATTGTTTTCATTTTCGTTTGTTATTATATTTATAGAAGATGTAGGAGTTGTTTTTAATTGAATATTTGATTCGATTTGTGTTAGAAGAGAAACAAGTGAACGTAGAGTTTTTTCATTATCTTCGAATTGTTTTTTTATGATTGATTTTGATGGAAGAGTAGATTTTTTTGAATTACGTTGTGATCGTTGTTTTTTAATTGTTAAAATTTCATTTTCATTATCATTAGATTTATGTTCACCAAAGATTGTACTAACAAGACGTTTTAATAATGGTTTTTGTTGTTCATTAATACGTGTATAACAGGGACCTCGTTTTTTAGTATTATTCTTATTATTATTGTTTTTCATATGAGATATTCTAGTTTGTTTAGATGATAATAATAAATCATTTTTTGACAATGAATCAAATGAATTTGTTGTATTTTTTATTTTTGATTTCATAAGATTTTGATTTGATATTATTGATGAACAATCAATTGGATGATTATCATCAAGTGATATATTTGAATTTGTTCTAATTGATAAATTATCATTAGATATCGATTGATTTGTATTAGAATAAAATTGTGGTAAACATGAACGAAATACTGTTGTCATCTTTTTTATTTTTATGTAATAAGAGGAAAAATAAGGATTATTGCTTTTTTTAATATTTTAAATTAAATTTATGCTTAATACACAATTCGAAACTTAGATACAGAAAAAAAAAGACGCGCTGTGATAATAAAAAAAAAAAACTTTTTATTCTAGATGAATGATATGAATTTCTATCCAGAGACTAGTATGGGTTTTCGACCTAATCATTCTTCATTATCACCAAATTTAAATCTCAATTCACCTTTAAATTCTCAACGACCACGTCTTCCACCACATATTGCTGAAGAAATGTTACGTTCATCACCATCGGAAAATTCATTAATAAATGTTACAAATGATAATTTATCATCATCATTAACACAAAAACTTTCATTACCATCATTTCTTCAGAGTCCAACACGTCTTATACAACAATTACCGGCATCACCAGCTAGCCTTTTATTGAGTCCTTTAATTAAAAAAAATGATAATGAACAAACAAATTTTGTATTAAATAATGATGATGAAACAAATTTAATGGAACAAATTGATGATTATTATATTCGACGTCAACAATATTTACAACATAATATTGATGTTTCACTTAATATTAGTAAATGGGTACTTGAAAATCTTATTTTCTATTCAGTTGAAACATTAAGGTATGTGTTCAAAATCAAAGATAGGATCTGTCTGATACATAGCAAATCATTTCCATCTATACTAAAAATAAATTCGTTTTTCATAACAGATATTCATCAAAAGATAGACATTTGAGATAAACATGATCTAAAATGAGTTTTGATGTATAGTGGTAATAAGTTGGCTTTTCTCCCATACACCAATAATATTTCGTTATAATAAATGAACTGCTTTCTGATTAGAGAATTAAGTAAAATGTTAGTGAAGAAACATATTGCAAAAAAAGATAACATGAAATAATCTCTCTGTAATTAGTAACAACTGCTATATAATTTTTTACATTTTAATCCTGCATGAATGGCACTAACAGCTTTGTAAAAATCTTTTGTGATAAAGTGTAGCCAACAAAAATAATGCAATGTTTAGAATTTATGTGCTATATCAAATTTCTTTGAATCTTGAACAATATTATTCGATTTTCTGAATTTTTCATTGATTCTATTGTACACAATTCTTTAGACGTCAAGCTCAAATTCAAAGTGAATCATCACGTGCCTATATAACACCATTATCTGCTATACGAATGGTTTATACAATGAAATATCAACAAGGAAGTGGAGTATTATGGAAAGGTTGTTTTAGTTCTCTTATATTAACAACACTGGATACAATATCAAATAATTTAATTGATGAAATAGCTCCATTAAATAACGTATCATTAAGAATAAAACATATAGTATTAAAAACAATAAGTTCATTTCTACTTATTCCTATGTATTCAGTTCATCTTCTTCGATCTGTTCAATCGGATTTAACAATTGCTAATCATTGGTCACCATTAACGATTTTTATTGAACCATTTCAACGTTTACTTGGAGTTAAAACTGGTTTTTATGCACGTGCATTACCATTATGGTATCTTATATCATTAAGTTTACCTTATTTTGTTGGACGACATGTATTACAATATTTTCTAAATCATCATTTTTTAAGATTTCGAGAAGAAAATTTTCATAAAAAAGATCAACTAGTAAATTTAAATAAAAAACAATTTGAAACAATTGATGATATTGAATGTCAATTAATTGATACAATACCAAATCTAATCGATCGTTCATTTATACGTATAGAAGCAAATATATTATCTGTATTTCTATCAAATTTTTTACTTTATCCATATGAAACTATACTTAATCGTTTATTTGTACAAGGAACACGAACAATTGTTGATAATCTTGATACAACAAATGTTGGTTGTATTCCAATAAATACACGTTATTTAGGTTTGGTTGATTGTTGTCGAACAATAATTGAAACTGAAGGAAAATGGGGACGTGGATTTTTTAAAGGTATTGGCTTTTTAATGCTTAAATTTGGTTTAATTTATACAAGTGCATATTGTTTAAAAATTCTTATTGAACGATTAGCTATTATTTATACACAAAATACAAGTGAATTAAGTAAATTTCATCATTATGTTATATCAAAACAACAACAAGAACCACAACAATATATAAATGAATCTAATTAAACAAAATGAAAAATACAGTGACTACAACAATAGTTTTTTTTCATGTTTATTTAAAAAAAAAACAAAATTTCTCTTCTCGTTGTCTGGTCTTGATCATTATTGTAAATTAGATCGTTTGAAACGATAATATGTCATTTTTAATACTAGTGTATGTGTTTGTTTGTGTGTATCTATGCATATGCAGAGTTTTATACGAAAATATATTTCAACAAACGAAATCATGATTGAAATCATTCGAGCAAATAAATAGTGACAAATTTCAGGATTACAGTAACTCAAACTTTATCGCAGGACAAGAGACAGGTTGAGAAAGAAAAACAAGTAAACGGCCTATTGGAAAATATAATCCTTATGTATTGGCTGGGCCGAACAAAAGAATCATGTTGAAGGAAATAAAAGTTGATGCATTCTGTCACAAGAATGAATATTTGATCTTATTCAAAAAAGAGACAAATGAATATTCAGATGATGAATAATAACTTTAAAAAAAAAAGATATACATAAACAAGTAAGAAAGCACAAATTTAGCATATAAATCATAAGACATCTAATAATTTTTCAACATTTATTTATCTATTCTCTTATCGTTCATTCTAATAGTTAACCCAAGACTTGGGAACAACATAAACAGTGATGTGACAAGTGAACAAGATGATGAATTGACAGTAAGGGTGAAGGATAATAAAGTGAGCTAATTGCAGTCGCAACTTTAATAAACACTCATCTATCCAATTTATCAATTTATTTTAAATTATATCAGCTACGTTTGATTTAGATCATCGTTGAGCATCTGCGTTAACTTTGATATATTAAGTATCAAATTGACTAGCTCTCTTCACATGACATTTGATAACTGAAAATTGTCAAGGTTTTATTTTTTGAATAAATATAATGAGAAATAACTATGCAATCTCATCTTTTTGAATAGTTTTGTTAAATTCAACTGATAGGAATTGTCGTGTTCTTCATTCACCATCCACAGTTGTTTCAAATTTCGTTATGTGATAAAACTCAATTTTCCAGATATTGTCACGAATCCAATAGGTAAACATCGTGAATGGTGTCAATCGATAATGTTAAAGCAAAAATACCGCTCAATGTTGCTATTGTCAGCGCTGGTATTGGCGGTCTTGCTGCTGCTACAGTAAGCCACTTGATATTACTATTTTTGATTACAAATAGATTCAATTGATTATGATGATTTTGTCGACTTTGACATAGGCCTGTGTCCAGGCTGGTATGAAGGTTATCGTATACGAATCTACTGCTGAACTTACAGAAGTTAGTGTTTGCTTTTTTATTTCAATTCTCATTAACAGAGTCACAATCATTGTTTGCTTTATTGCAAAAGGTTGGTGCAGGTATACAAATTGGTCCTAATATGTCTCGACTTCTACATCGATGGAGAATTCTGGATCTATTGCGACCTCAAGTAGTGCCTGCTTGTCCGAGTATCTATGACCGATGTCGAGCAGACATACGGAGCTCCCATCTGGGTTGCACACCGCGCTGATCTTCAAAGAGTCTTGAAAAGAGGAACAGAGGATTATGGTGCCCGAATTCAAACGGGATCGTATATCGATGATATTGATTTCGAGAATGCTCGAATTAAGGTCAAGGATTGCTCCGAATGGCTGCGAAGTGATGTAGTAATAGTGGCTGACGGTGTCAAGTCGACAATTCGGAAAATAATGTTGGCACTCCATGGTCAAGTGGACCGACTTAGAGAGACAGGTGATGCTGCATGGAGGATGATTGTTTCTGCTGAAAAGATATATGACAGCAAAGATCCTAGTCTAATTGAAGTGTTGGAGAATTCAGTTGGATGGCGCTGGATAGGACCGGATGGACACATCATGGACTATCCTATTAGAAATCATCATCTTCTAAATTTGGTTCTACTACATCCTGACAATGTTGGTACCGAAGAATCGTGGACGAAGAAGGGTGATAAGATGGAAATGATTAAGTTTTATGAAAAATGGAACACACGTGTCAAAAAGTTACTCGACTTAGTTCCTGAGGGAGAAGTTTTAGAATGGAAATTATGTGATCATGCATCATTACCTAGATGGATCGAAGGTAAAGTGGCACTAATGGGAGATGCGGCTCATCCAATGCTACCATATGTCGCTCAGGGTGCTGCTCAAACTGTTGAAGATGGAGCTGTTTTGGCAGCTTCTCTCGCTATGATTGATAGCATCGAACAAATTCAAACAGCACTAAAGGTATATGAGCTCGTACGCAAAGAACGAGCTGAAACAGTACAGATGTCTGTAAATAAAACTCGTCAAGTTTTGCATCTTCACGATGGTGAAAAACAACAAGAGCGAGATGAGATACTCATCAATATCAATAAAGGATGTGTTAGTCCTGACCTTTGGTCAAATAGATCTTTCCAACAGTGGTGTTGGGTGAGTATGAGTATCTTTTGTCTTTTGACGTTAATTGTATTTGTTGAATACAGGACAGCGACACGCAAAAGCAAGCAATTGAAATGTGGGCATATCTTGTAGAATTAGTTACAAGTGGTCAAGAATTCGAGTCGCCCTTCAGCACAAAAAGTCTGTCGTGGATGAAGAAAATTTCGTGAGCATAAACTACTTATCGAACAACAGCACTGATCAAATAAAATCTATAAATAATACATAGAAATTTCCAGTAACTCGTAAAATTTTCTGGGATCCTTTCTATATTGAATAAAGCTGTCAGCTATTCTTTACGACATCACTTGAAATTACCTATATGTAGTTTGAATTGTTTATCGAACATCATTGTGCGATTCCATTCATTGTCTTTTATTTTACATCACTAGTCTGTGTATGTTGCTAAGAGACTATATGATGGTGCGAGTGATTCGCAGGTGAGATGTAACTCTTTGTTTCACCCATCATTAATCGACATTGACTTTCACATTCACTAATCCACTCATCCTCAAAAAATTCGCAAGAATACTGCTTCTTATACGATGAGGATGCGAAAAACAACACGTCATTGCTGTCCTAGCCTCAGTAATACGATCGCCTGCAACCTTGCAACAGGTAATATTCGTCGAATCTCTCCTGATCCATCTGGGGACTATCTCCAAATTTAATAAAACTCTTAGAGTTTGTAGAGCTCCAATGACTGATCATTTTGATGTCCAAATTTTCGAGATATTGTTCGTTAGTAGCGGTATAGCTTGAATACTAAAAACGTCTCACTTTCCATTTTGTACAACTTTTCAATTTTCAGATAACATCTTTCATTTGGGAGATTCTATAATTCTGTCATATTTCATCCACTAGAAAATTTGATGTCACATTCGGATTCTTCGTGCAAAACTGAATCAGAATTTATAAGAATTCTAAAACTATCATGATGAACGTTTAGCTTTTCTGGAACACAATATTTTTCAATAGTGATAGAAACTAATTGAAAAAAGTCACTAACAAAAATGGAAATGATTCAGGAAGGTGACCTATCACATTCCATGAAGCTCCAATTGTTCCAAAAGATGCACTAATTATTTAGGTCTTCACAATCGATTGTGAGGAAACCACTAGACTGAAACATTTTTTTACAAGGATCTCTCCTCTTTGACATGCGAACGGGAGTGTGTGGGTGTGAGCGTGCCTGTCGGTGTGGATGTTGGTAAGGTTGTAAATCTTTTTGTCATTCACACTCACACTCCACACCTGCACTCCACACCCACATCAGAAAAACATCTCCTAGCTGCTACTTTTCTGGTATGAGTAGGCACACAGATTTTAAATTTTTTTCTAATGATGATATCATCATATCCTGCAGCTCTCTCTCCTCTCCTCCTATTCCCCTCTTGACTTGTTATTTGAACAACCTCTAATGCGAAAGATATGCCATTATTTGTCTATTTAATTCTTCAACAAGCAATATAAATGAGCAGCTCGATAAGGAATTGGTTTTTACCATCTCAAACATGATGGAATACTTGTCAATATCAAGATTATCATCATCGTCGGTTTCGAATCGTTCTATAATATTAAAATGATTTTTTTGATTAACGGAAATAAAAATTTATTGACGCTGTTTTTCTTGACCATTTGTTGAATTCTCTCGAGTTCGTTTTGGTTCTGTCATATCTAATAAAAGAAGTAAAGTTAGATACATTTTTATTTTTTAAGAAATTCAAAATTTATTGTACATTTAACTAAGAATTACTTTTTGATGAGTGTTTATTTTTAAAAGCTATTGGCAAGAGATATTAGACTATCAATAGTACTATAAAATACTAAACGATCACAATTCAGAATTAACTACTGAAAGAAACTAAACAATTATTAAAATAATTTTCAATATTTATGCCCTATATAGTTTAATTAGCTTTTAGATTTTATTTTTCAATCATTCTTTGAACAAATTTATTGATTTTAGCTGCAACTTTAATTCTTTTCAAATTTCAGAAATATAATCAAGATATAAGAAGAGAGAAAATTGTCTATTATATAGAATGAATCCTTTGTTTGATTATCAACGACAAAAATCTGAAGACAAAAAAGACAAGAAAAACTTTTGATAGTAATTGTGTTGGACAATCAGTTATCTCCTATTTTTGGTATAGATTGTTTTCAATGGCGAACAAAAACGAAATAATTTTCTTTTGTGTTTTGTTAACTTATACAAGTTATATTAGTCATACAAAAATTCACGTAAGAAGAAATATTATGTTCTTTAATCTACTTTGTAGAGAGAGGAAAAGCTAGACTGTCACGTTTGACCATATATTTTCTTTATCCAATGACCAACTCTTTTTCTTTTTTATTCTGTTTGGTAAATGGATAAAATTGTGAATTAATTCAATAACTGTTTATAAATATATTGAAAAAAAAACTTTTATTAGATGTATAAAGAAATAAAATATGATTATAAATTAATTAATTGATCAATGAGTATTATTGTAGAGAAGAAATCAGATGCTGTGAACAAGGATTTAATCTTAAACGGTGAAGCAAAGTCGTTTTATCGAATAACAAAATTATATTTGAAATACATTGTATGATTAGTTTGTTAATAACAAAATGTTTAAGACGCTTTTCAGAACTTGTTGATAAAATGTGAAATAATGCTGACTGTCATATTCATTCTAACATAGATACAAACTACTAAAGCAATCAAAATGATAATCTATCGGAGAGACAATTAACAAGGTTTTTTTTTAAATCTCTTGATGAACTTTGTCATTTAGAATGAAGAACATAATAAATGTCAGAGTTTTCTTCTATAATCTATAACATATTCAGAGAAACAAAGCAGAAAATCGATCATAATAATGAAAAAGTAAAACAATTGAAAACTCATCATTCATCAACGATAGAAGTAACATCTGCTTTTATTAGATATTTAAAATGTAACTATCGAAGTTTTAGATAGTTAAGCAAATCCGAACATATTTGTGAGAACAAATGAAAATATCAAATGATCAGATATCCTTTATTCATTATTTCTTAAGAGTATTTTTTGAGAAGATATCATTACTTGCCATTTTATAGCTTTTATCGAGAAACTTATTCAGGCAATAACTTTCTGTTTTTGAAAACGTACGCTTCTTCATTCAGGTTGAATTCATGACTTTTTTAGCCAGTTAGTGAGCTATCAAGTAGATAATCTCTCCGTAATAATAGGTATCTTTTTTATTATTATTTTTGGTTATCTTTTTCTTCTTGTACATTTTTTTTTAATGAGATAAAGAAAACTAAACAGTCATGTCTACTTGTAAATGATAAGTTTGTCTATTAACTTAACTCAACTATATATTTTCCTTTTTTTCGTATTTATTTATGAGTAAAACAATTATATTTCTGTGTTAGTGACATTTCTATAGATATCATAAACAAGTACTATAATAATGGAAAAACAAGTGATATTAGTTGTTGATGGCGAGCCTATTTTGGTTATATTAGTATTGCAGGACTATTACATTCTTATATGTTACAAGTAATATCGTGATTTTTTTTTGTGTTCTTTTAGCTAAGTATCGATAGTTAATTACATTTGAAACACATTATATTCGTATTATTATTAAATGGTTTATAGTTCTCATAATTACATCATCTGCTGTTATAACAAAAGATATTCTTTATTATCCTTAAAAACTCTACTTTATACAAATGAAAAATACATTACACGTAGTCTGTACTATTTTTGCCTTGTACATCGTACTATTATTGATTACGATTATCATCGAATTAAGAAAATGAATAGAAATTTTACAACTATTAATAAATCAAACAATTATAATAAATGTGATCTTGAAGTTCTTCAAAATATTGTTATTCTAATTAGTATTTATATAAAAGGTGGTTTACCAAGTATAGTAATTTTCTTAACTACAACTAAATATCCCTATTTAATAAATTGGGTTATTTAATTTTTAGCTGTAGCTATTACAACCCTGTGTATACGTGTACGGTAGGAAGAGTTCAAGAAAACATTCAAACTCCAAAACGAACAAACTTTCATTGTCTTCGAACTAATATTCAGTCATATTTTTAGTGAATAATAAAAAAAAGTAAAAGTATATTGTTATTTCATTAGAATCATTTATTTTATTTGTTTTTGTTTTTTATTTTAATTATTTTATCAATAAATGTTCAATGTTTATATCTATAAGTTAGAATCCAAAACATGAATAATTTAGAACAATAAAATGGATCATTCTACTTGTACATGTCTATTGTGGTAAATTTCCGTTCTGTCGAAAAGTTAAATTATAATGCACAAAAAACAGATTCGAAGCAACTAGCTTCATTGCATTGATTGCTTTAAACAATTTTTTCTAAAGAAACCAACTAAAATCAACTTAACTTTGCTGATAATTTGTTATTATGAGATATGTATATATATGAGATGAAAATTAGAAACTCACTGAGGATGTCGATATGAGTATGTGTATTAGCTTCATTGCAACAAGATTCATAACCCACTCATCTTTGTATGTGTATCTGATATAGTTCTCTAATAATTTTTTGAAAAATTCATTGAGAACAATCAGATATTATCATTGATTTAACGTCTTTAAATATATATAAGCATAGAGAATAACCTATTCTCCTTCTTATCATTACAATTTAATTTTTCGACGAAACGTGACCTAATTGTGGCCGTAAAAGGAAGTTGCACACTGAAAAAAGAGTCATACTCACCTAGACATTAAGATCCTAATATCAGATTAAAAAAAAATTAATTACACATTTTAAATCGATAACTATGAGAGATTTTGAATATGTTCTTTTTATTTACACTCATCCGATTTCCACAACGAAAATAAAAATTGATTATTGAATTGATTATAGAGAGCCGTAGTTCAATGGAATGTGTCACTAGATTATATATATTTTACGATAGATATTTAAACCACTCACAGTGATATGATCCATCGGTGAGTCACACTATATCCTATGAAAATCGAATCATCGCGAAAGGGTTAACGGACTCATGAGAGGGCATATCTATTCGAATTCAAAGAATCCAAATAAATAGATCTTCATTGTTACAAATATCAGACTTGTAATACAAGATCCATTAGGCAGTAGCAGAGCCGATGGCTCGTCACGGAATAGGACCTTGCCGTGAAAAATATTGCTTTCTATGTCTGTCGGCACGAAACATATGTGGCGAATTGATAGAGTCTAGCGTACGTTATATGACGAAATTCAGATTATAATGAGAATATACGAAATAAATCTATTTCACTTAATATTAGTTTAAACAATTGATTAGACATAGAAATTGTATCATGTGTACAATAATAATGACTGAGTAAATGATCATAACATATTAAATGTAATTTATTTGATTGTATAACAGCGGAAGGTATTGAATCCAAACGTCGTTGTAATAAATATTTATTAACTAATAATGATTTATTGTAAACACCATATAATTGTGATCCTTTTATCATTCGAACATACAAACAAGTATATAGCCAAGTCATTGAGCACATTTACGTCAATTTTGTATTGTACCAAGAACTATTTCAGCATTAATATTATCGACCAATTTTGATATCATTTGACTTTGAATAGAAAGCTGTTGATACAATATTGTAATTCATTATGATTTGTTATTAAAGGAGGTTTAAATACAATAGATGGAATTCGTTCATATTGAAATGTACCACTAGCATAGTTATTAATCTCAAACTAACTTCACTGATTATGGATGACTTCGGAGAAACAGGTTTTTTTTGTATGTTTCAAAAATTGCCTTGAGATCAGTTTGCGAAAATAAATACTCTGTAGAACAAATCCAACCGATATACCTGAATATTTGTTTTCTTCAGTCATAAATGCACTGTTTTTTCTCTAAGAAAAAAGCATTTCTAGAATAAGGTACGAATGTGTACTGCGTGAATTAGGTCCTATGGCCATGAGAACTTTTTTCCTTATTGAGAACTTGAAGAATTTTTTTTTTCAGATAATGCTACAAAAGAGCATTGAAGTGACTCCACAATATGTTTTCAATAAGGAAATGCATTTTTCAATAGACTATTGTTTCCTATTAACTGTTTTTTCAAGATTTTTTTTAACTCGGAACTGATATGTCGCTATGAAAACGTAAGTATATATTATTGTCTACACTGAACTTACGAGGAAACGTTTCAACTGATTAATCATTTTTACATTCGAACTCAGTGTATAAAGTATAAAATCTAGTGAAATATGAAAAGTCTCAATAGGACAAATCTCTCAGGTGTCCTCGCTAAAGTTAAAGACATTTTAGAGGAATTTTAGTCTCGAACAATACTAGTAAAATGTCTAGAACTCTGGACAGAAGTTTTAAGTCTACTTATCCTTTTGAGGTTTCTCATATCTCCATGAATTCTACCTCATACATTGAGTTCGATTTCAAAAGAGACTAATTAGTTGAAAACATTCCCTGGTTAGATATTGTTATAAACACAAATGCTAAAAAATTCAATAAGTTGCAGAAATTCTTTGGAATAAATCAATTATCAAAGGAGGTTTTTTAATTTGTGTCGAAGGCTTTATTCAAAATACTTTTGAATATAAATGTATCGGCATTGTCATTTATTAATTTAGAAATAGTTTCTGACAAGTTTTCATTTAATTGTTAAAATTCTCTGTTGACACAATGCAATAAACAGATGAAATCTATAATTAGAAATTTGTTGGCATAGTAAGCAAAGAATTAAATGTTATTTGTCTTTATATCATCGTTAAATTTTTGTTATCAAACTCATTCCGATGACATTTGATTAAAATAATTATTATATAAATAAAACTATGAATTACTATACAGTAGCAAAAATATATGATTCAAAATGACATAGACGAAGCTATAACATCGAAACTTATAATTCGAGATAAACTAATATTAAATTGATTTATTTTATGAATCATTCATCAATGTTGACGATAAATCAAATAAAAATTCAAATGAGATATTTCTTCTCTCTTTTGCATAGTCATTAATATTTTACAAAAAAAAAAAAAAAAAGAAATTCAGTTTGTATGTTTTTCTTATTATAGAAAACATGTTTAAAATGAATAGTCATCAGAATTATATAAAGAAAGTTTTCTAATGAATATTTTTGATATTAATGAAAGAGATTTCTAAAAACTTATCAAATTAAAAATGAATAAGTATATGAAAGTGCACGTTCTGTTGTTTTTTATTTCATTTTGTAGAATACAAAAAAAAAAAAACATTTTCTATAGATAATCAATTTTTGTTTCTTATAAGACAACATATAAAACTATAATATATTAATTCTTCTATCATGTTTCACATATGCATCATATAACAATAATAGATGTCTCATACAAATTGTCTTATCAAATAATATTAAAATTGTCCCAATACAAGTCTATATGTAAAAGTTCAAAAAAGCGAATTATAAATAGAAAAAAGTAATTCCTAATGACACAATTTATTGATATTGAACTTCAACTTCATAATTTAATTTATGTAGACAAAAAAACCATGATAATTTCTTCATAAATCTTATTTAAAAAAAGAACAATATTATAAATATATCGATTTAATTAAATAATCGTAACTTTTGAATATATCTTTGTTCTTAAAATAAAATGTGTTGTAATTTGACGTCATCATTACTATCATCTTTTTTCCTTTTCTTTTTTTTTTCTTTCTGGCTTTTCTTCATTATTATTTTTTCTTCTCATGTTCACAATAAGATAAAAAAAAAAAAATAATCGTCCTAAGAAACAAAAAGCAAATGCTGATGATGATTCAATTGAATCAAGTATGATAAAAATAATCAAAAAAATATTTACTAACATTATTATTCATAATAGCAATCAAGAAAAAAGAAACAACTAAATAGATATACTTTTTTTTTTTATGTGTTTTTATTCATTGAACCAAGGAAAATCTATTTTCAGAATATCCATTTCGGCAAGCTTTTCTTGATGAATTCTGATGGTAATACACACGAATGCTTTCGTGATACAATTGTGTTTCGATCAAAAAGGACAAAAGCATATGGATGTGAAAAAAAGTTTAATTTCGCACGACTAAGCATAATAGATATAAAAAAGATGTATATAGACAAATGCATCAACCATAATGAATTGCATGAATTATTTTAACTATTTTATAATTCTATACAAAATAGAAATGGGTTTGAAGTTGCATCTTTTTTTCTTTTTCTGTTTTCACACCGACAATATTATTTTTAGGATGTTAATCTATATGGAATAGCTCATTTGGGTGTAGAAAGTCTCTGTACAATCATCATTATCGTCATCAGATGGATTCGAATACTGTAATTGGTGAGGATTTTCCGTTTCCTCTCGTCACCATTTCCTCATCTCAAAGTTAGCTATGTCAATGAATGATAAGAAAGACATTTGTCTGCGTTTTGTATATATGTCTTGACTTTTTATCATGCGATCCAACAGTGATAGGTAAGACGTAGAAGTTTTTACTCTAATTGATTATCATACACTAAATAAAAAGAAAACTTTTCTTCTGCTATTGCAATTAGTATGGTCGAGTATGACATCGCATACGATCAGTTTTACCAAAAAAAATAGAAGAAGAAAGTTGAAGAAAAAGAGGCTCATTTTTCTCGTCTCATTTTCTTTTTTTTTCCCCCCCTCATATAAAAAAACTCTCAAAAATGAATATACAGACAGTTTTATATTGATAATCAACAATAACTTTCTCGACTTTCAGCTATTTATTCAAATGATTTTCTTTTTCCTTACTACCAAGTGTGTATCCGTTCGGAGTTTTGAATTGTTATTCTTGCCCGTCATTATAGATCGGCAATGACGGAAATCTTGCACATTCAATTAAAAACTCTACTTCATGAATCAAGGCAAGAAGAGAAAAAGAGAAATAGTGGCAGCCGTACATTTGTATATATATTTATACAAATCATCAATTAACCATTTGCACCTATGTTTGCCGTCGTCATTGTCGTCGAACAAAGACAAACTCTCGGCCAGTCGCTCTTCTTTTTTCACACTCTTGTCGAACTAAAGTCGCATCTCATCAGCAGTTTTTCATCATTTTCTTTGTTCTTTTCTTTGATACTCGTTATCTTGTTTTGTAAATGACCCCTGATTACAAGGATAGAAACACAGAAAAAAAGAGAGAGAGAGAGAGGACATATAAGAAGAGTGTAATAACACGGTTTGAACTTGATGAACATGCTCCTCCTTGTCGTAGAGTAAGAGAGCGTGCTACAAGCTATTATCGATCAAGAGTTGGTGCAGCAGCATGGGTCCGGAAGTTGGATGAGCATCACTATTATCCGCATGTGCTGTGATTATTTGTTGTCACGCCCCGTGAACATCACAAACTATACTCAAACTAACATTTTCAGAGAAAATTATTGTAGACTTTCGTCTTTTTGAATAAATCTAGTTGTTACTGTTCTTATTTGTTGTTTTTTAAGACTATGCCTCGAGGGCCTTGTTCAGTTGAATATTAGTAGTATTAGCTCATTAGTCTATCCTAAATTATTGGCACTCATAGAAAAAATTGTTGTCATTTTCAATCAAGGACATTAATAATAGAAATGATTGTTGTTTTTGTAAAGAAATCGTGCAAATGCCGAGAAGAAAGAGAGAGAGGGGTTATATTGAAATTCGATTTGTTCGAATAACAGAGATCAAGAAATCAAATCGATCTAACATAGTTTATGTGTATGTGTGTGGGTATGCATCGTCAAATCATTCACGCAAAGTTAGATTTGTCCTCTCTATATCTCGTGCATTTCTCAGTCGACAAGAGGGAGAGAGAGCAAGCGAATAATTTCATTTCCCATTTCACGATCTACATAGAGTCTCGCATCTTCTTTTTCTTCTTCGTCATCTTTTTCCTTCTAGTTTTCTTTCTATTTTTTCTTCATTGCTCGATGCACCAAAGCGATTAATGTCATCATCGCACGATCAACCATTTCTAATCAGGATTTAAGCGAATGACGAAAATCTCTCTCTCTCGTCTTTCTTTCTTTTTTAGTTCTTAGTTTTTTTGTATTCTTATTCGTCGTATTCAGTTGAGATTTACTATGAATGCGAGATCAAATCTAGAAATATAATTCGGCTCTATGCATCACTTGTTTACGAACGTGTTCATGCATGTAATGGTTTGAGCGAGATAAAAATGGAGATAGAAGGAAACACTCGTCGTCATCGTATGTTAACCGAATCGATGTAGTAGTAGAATAGGAACATCGTTCACTAAATTATGGCAATTGTACCGTTATCATCGTTGTCGTTTCGTGCGCTCGTGCCGGCATTCCTATCGTATAATAGGATTAGGTGGTCATACTGCCGAGATGCATATATATTGAAGCGAGAGGTTCAACCCCGGAGCGTATTCAATATAAGATGAAGAAAAAAAACAGAAATGATGATGAAACCCTGGCAATTAGATCGCAAGATGGATTATCTTGAATTTAGTTTTTTTTTATCTCTCGTTTTTTTAATATTTCTAATGATTTGTGTAGGCACCGTATGTTCATTACACTTCAAGCGTTCAATGAATACTTGAACTACTTTGTTTCTTATATATTTCTTGTTCTTGTTTTTGTATCTTGTTAAATATAAATAAGAATAATTTCAAAAGAAAAGAAAAATATGATAGATATATGAATATATTCATACATTGTAGAATGAAAGTGATTATTATTTTTTAAATTAAAACAGCACATATATATATACATATAATGGATGCTATATTAAATATAATTCAACGGCAACTATCCTATGCATGGGATAGTTTACAAGATATTATTAGTGTTCCAAAAAGGCAACGACGACTTATTATGGTCATTGTATGTATTGCTTTATTACTTGATAATATGCTTTATATGGTCATTGTAAGTATTTGTAAAATGTTCTATTCTGAAAGATCTATGGTTTGCTTTTCAAGGTACCGATTATTCCAGATTATTTGCAAAGTATAGGAGCATGGACATCAAGTAACAGTAATATAACAAAAATAATATCATTAAATGAAAAAGCTCCAAAAGTAAATAATAATAATAATGACGATGACGATAATGGTGAAGATGTTGCTGTTGGAACATTATTTGGTTCAAAAGCTATTATACAACTATTAATTAATCCATTTAGTGGTGCATTAATTGATCGTATTGGTTATGATATTCCAATGTGTATAGGACTTGGTGTCATTTTTTTATCAACAACAACATTTGCATTTGGTCGTTCATATGCTGTTCTATTTTTAGCACGAAGTTTACAAGGTGTTGGTTCAGCTTTTGCTGATACATCTGGTTTAGGTAAATTGAAAATCAATGAGTAAAAGAATTTACATAGAAAAATTTCAAAACTTTATTTTATTTTAGCAATGATTGCTGATCGATATCCAGATGAAGCTGGTCGTAGTCGACAATTAGGTATTGCATTAGCATTTATTTCATTTGGATCTCTTGTTGCTCCACCATTTGGCGGTTTGTATTAAAAAAAAAAAAACAATTTTAATTAATTATCTATTCTTTTCATTTCAAGGTATTCTATATGAATTTTTTGGTAAACGTGTACCATTTCTTACATTAGCTTTTATTGCTTTACTTGATGGTGTTCTATTATTTATTGTAATGCGTCCAAATCGTCTTCAAGCATTTGATTTTTCAAGTAATGCCCTTGTAGAAAAACCAAAAGGAACACCTATATGGCGTTTATTAATGGATCCATATATAGCTGTATGTGCTGGAGCTTTAGCGATGGTAAGAATAAATGAAATTAAAAAAAAAAACTGTGTTCTTATTACATTTTATTTCAAACAAAAAAATAGGCTAATGTTGGTCTGGCTTTTCTTGAACCAACAATATCAATATGGATGCGTGAACAAATGAATGCAACTGAATGGCAAATGGGTCTAATATGGTTACCAGGTTTTATTCCTCATGTTAGTGGAGTTTTTCTTACTGTTAAACTTAATGAACGTCATCCTAAATATCAATGGTTAATTGCTTTTGTTGGACTTGCTCTTGAAGGTATTATGTGTGCTTTTATACCATTTTGTAAAAATTTTGGTACACTTATGATACCAATTAGTGGAATATGTTTTGGTATGTTAATTGTCGTTTATGTTCTATTTTCTGCTATAAATTTATTTAAATATTCAATAGGAATTGCTTTGGTAGATACAGCTTTATTACCTACACTTGCTTATCTAGTTGATGTACGTCATACATCTGTTTATGGGTATGTTAATAGATTAAATGTTTTTTTAGAAAAGAAAAATAAACAAATGATTAATTTGTGTATATAGATCGGTTTTTGCTATTGCTGATATATCGTATTCACTTGCCTATGCAATGGGTCCAATATTAGCTGGTTCAATAGTTTATGCAACAAATTTTCTTACATTAAATATACTTATATTTGTTAGTAACGTTGCTTATGCACCGGTTTTATATATTTTAAGAAATTTTTATACATATAAACCAATGGAAAATGATGAATTAACATCATTTGCACATCATCCATTACATAATGAACCTGATGATGATAAATATTTAAGATCAGTTGCAAATAATAATTATAGTACAACTAATATATATGATCCAACATCAAATCTTTGGTCAAAATCATCAACAACAACAAACATGGGTATGTCAAAAGAAAATCAATATCCACAATTGAATATGATCGGTCAACAAGGTGCCGTACATTTTCAATCAAAGTCAAGAAATCCTGTTGATTATGATGATTTTTAAAGATAAATAAAAAAAAACATTGTGGGCCGGTGATGTATGTCTATTCTTATTTTAGGGAAATTTTATCTTTTATTTTATTTTTGTTTTTCTAAAATTCGTCGTTTGTCCGTTGATGTGAATGAGAGTATGCCTTGTTTGTTTTTATTCAATCCCTTTTATGATACACTTTTATCATTCATTTAGTTTTGTGTGATGATTTGTAAAAAAAAAATGTACCAATATATCGCAATACATATCAATATGAAATTCTGTACAAAAAAGTTGTGCCTGTTTGTCTATGTTTGTATTGGTGTATTTATTTAATTTTATTTTCTTTTATGCGAATTTTATCTTTGAAATAAATTATGCGTAGTTCAATGTCGTTGTAGTCTATCATATTTATAAACATATCACCTTTTTTTAGATATTAAGAAAAAAAGACAGAAAAAGAGAGAAAATAATGGTTGAAAATCTATCATCTCAATTACCAACATTAGACAAATATATTGGACGTATCAAACGACAACAAACTGAAGATAAAGATTGTCTTAAATGGGATATTGAGGTGAGCTGTTCGAGAATATAAAAAGAAAATGACAACAAAGCATGATAAATAATAACATTTATATTATAGAAAGGTTTACCTCATCTACCGGTGCCAAATTTAGATGCTACATTAACTAAATATCTTCGTTGTTTGGAACCAATACAATTAGGAGATGAATTTGATAGAACAAAAATTCTAGTTGATCAATTTCGTTCACCAAATGCTAATATTGGACAACGTTTACAAGATATGCTTATTGAACACGCAACAAAATCTGAGAATTATGTATGTAATAATTTTTCATTAGAAAAAAAGCACGCAACAATAATATAAATTTTATTTATTTTAAGGTTGTAGATTGGTGGTTAGAAGATATGTATCTTGCAAATCCTCTTCCATTACCAATTAATTCAAATCCCGCATTTGTTTTACCTCAACAAAATTTTCAAGATACAGAAGATTATTTAAAGTAAATAATTAATTTGTACAATGCAAAAAAAAATAAATAATTTTTTTTTCTTCTATAGATTTATTGCTAAACTAATATCGGGTATATTAGATTATAAAGTACTAATTGATGCGTAAGTTAAATATGAATATTTGAATGTGTGTTTTTCTTAAAGAATTTTCAATTTTTTTTTTTTTTTTTATAGTCGAGCATTACCTATTGATCGAGCAACAAGTCGTGAAAAAGGTCAACCATTATGTATGGAACAGTATTATCGTTTATTTTCTTGTTATCGTATGCCCGATATAAATATAGATCGCCTTATACAAATACGTAATAGTAAAGTAATTTATCATCAAGGTGAACATGTTATTGTTGCATATCGAAATCAATTTTTTGTTTTAAATGTTGTCATTAATTTTACACGATTAGATGAAGATGATATTTATATATTATTAAGACGTATAGTTGAAATAGCAGATCATGATCCATGGGCGGCGGATGAAGTTGGCATTTATACATCATTATCAAGACGCGCATGGGCAAATGTAAGAGCAGAATTAGTGAAAGGTAAAAAGGAATAACGGAAATGAGAAATAAGAAAAGGTCTAATATATCAAATTATGATGATCAAAAATAATACACTTATATAGTCATTTGGATAATAAACTTTGAAAAATAAGTATTTCACTTTGAAAGCATAGTAGGTTTCTTTTCATAAAATAAATTTAAAGGATAAGAAAAATTACTGGAAACCTTATTATTTAGTGAGAAAAGATTCCCAACTGATTAAACACTTTTGAATCGAGACTGTATACATTATGTAGATTCGAATAAATTTTGAATATGCTGAAAGGAGTTCGAAGTAATACAGTATTGTTATGAAGATACGAAAAACGTACAGTATTTTTTTTTTATTAATGTCATACTATTTTCATTCAAGAACACCAGAAAAACTCATTTTTGGACTTCGATTTGAATCTTTCAGATCTTTTGATTTGTTTCTATCCTGAAATAAGAACATCGAATGTATTTGTATATATGTCGTGCCGAAGTCGTAACTTTGGCAAGAAAATTTGTCCAAGTTAGACTTCGACAAGAAATTTTTGTCGAAGTTACATTGCAATATCTTCTTAAATATCTTTCATCAAGAGGTGAACATCATCATGTTGAATTACATATTGAAGCTTCTGTTTTCAGCTAAACAATATTCATAAATATATTTATAAATCATTTAAAAATAAAGCATTTTATTTACTAATCTTGTTGAGTTTCCTACTCATTTAGAGTACTTCATATGTGAGCCACAGGTGATCATGCAGGTGTAGCAATCATATTGCAAATTTATAGTTTTGACAATGTGTGCTATACTCTGACTTAGAAATTATTCGAATATACTTTTTTTTTCTTCCATTGACACCCTTCTTTTATATCAATTGATATTATCCATAATCCATAATCTAATTATTTAATTATACTTGTCTTTCATTTCGTGTCTGATAATTAACGTTATTGCGTAAACGTAATTAAAATTGAATATAATTACTAATGCAGTGCGACAATCATGAGTAGATCGACTCATGTCTGTCTTTTTTTAGCTGAGTTGATATATGGAAAGCTTAACCTCTACTCATGAATGAGTTGATTCTTTATGTATTATCAATTCTAATTTATTACTAATGATATCATAAAAGCATTTTGCCCTTTTCGATACTGTAGAACATTTGAAGTACTCTAAATAAGTAGGAAACTCAACAAGATTAGTAAATAAAATGCTTTATTTTTAAATGATTTGTACATTATTCACAATAAATATTTATAAATATATTTATGAATATTGTTTCGCTGAAAACAGAAGCTTCAATATATAATTCAACATGATGATGTTCACCTCTTGATGAAAGATATTTAAGAAGATGTTGCAATGTAACTTCGACACGACATCTATAAGCGACGCAAAAGAAACACTTTTACCATAACAATGTCTTAAGATAGAAACAATGATAAGATCTAAAAAATTCATAATAAACTATTTTCTTGAAGGAATATCTCTATGCAAAGTTTTCAATCAAAATTCAAAAATCAGTTGTCCTGGTAACTATTATCAAGATATTCATAGCTCATTTAATTATACATAATGAACATTGCCTTAACTCAATAGTAACTTATCAATTGGGAGTAGAGCTCATCGGATCCAACATTTTCGGAGTCGATTAACATGATAATTTCAGATCTGAACAACGTTGATGAGCTGTAATTAGCAAACCTTCTCCTCATAAGCTAAAAACAATATGTATTGTCTTTCAAATTAGCATTGAATGTAATTTTTATGTTCTTAATCTTTTTCTTTTTAGATGCATTAAATCGAGATTCACTTGACCTTATTGAACGATGTATATTTATTGTATGTTTGGATCAATCGGAGGCAAATGATTTAGATGAAAATGATGATTTTGTCAATTTTAATAATGCAGTAAAACGTGATTTTGTTTCATTAGGTGAACAAATATTACATGGAGGAAAAACTATGTTTAATGCATCAAATCGTTGGTATGATAAAACTATGCAATTTATTATTGGTACTGATGGTTTATTTGGTTTAAATTATGAACATTCACCAGCTGAAGCTATAGCTGTTATTCAATTAATTGAACATCTTTTTAAATATATGTAAGTTAGATAACAAATTTGTTTTTAAATAATATAGAAAGATTTTTAGGGAAGAAAAAAGTCAAGAGAGATTTCATCGTTCAAAATCATTATGTGAACTTCCAGTACCACATCGATTAAAATGGAATTTAAATAATTTTTTAAGACACAATATTTCTCTATCAAAAGAAAGATTAAAAAAGTAAGAATCAAAAAATTAAATAAACAAATAAATTCATTGTTATGATTTATTTATTGACTTAGTGCAATTGATGATTTTGATTTATATATTCTTCAATTTACGGGTTATGGAAAAGATTTTCCTAAACAACATAATATGAGTCCAGATGCATTTATTCAAATGTGCCTTCAATTTACTTATTTTAAGTTTGTAGTTAACAAAAAAAAAATTTCAAAAGAACCAGAACAATTCTTTTTTTTTTTTTTGAATATAGAATGTATAATAAACTTGTATCAACATATGAAAGTGCATCGACACGACGATTTCATTTTGGTCGTGTTGATAATATTCGAGCTAATACACCTGAAGCACTTGAATGGGCACGTGCAATGGTTGATGAAAGTGGTAATATATCTGCAGCAGAAAAATTACGCTTATTTCGACAAGCTATGCAAGCACAAACTGATCTTATGGTTCAGGTAAATACGAGAGAAAAAGAAGAAAAAAGATTTTCATCATTTGTGTTGTATGTTCTAATTTGATGATTAATTAAATGCAAATGTGATACTTCTTTTTTTTTTCTCTCATGAGGAAAAAACAATACAAGAGAAGATTAATAACCTTAAAATCTTCTTAAAATGAGATCAAGGATTACTATGAGTCTTTTTAAGTTTTAATGACGACTTTGATTTAAGCCATATAATTAGGAATATTATTCTTACATGAGTATATGGCATACAAAAATCTAGTGCTTTTGATTTGAAAATAAAAAAAAAAAATTTCTCGTGTTTCACATTTTAATTACCATAGGACTTATACGTGTTTTTCTTAATAACTTCAAAAATAATTTATTTTCTTTTAATAGCTTGTTAATAATATTAATATATTATCCTACAGAGTGTCACACAAATATTTTTAGAATGAAAAGTGTGATTATCTCCTATTTGTTTGATTCCAATGAGCTAAGTTTATTCATCAATAATAGGCGAGTGTTCAGAAGCTTTTTTTTTAATTGATAAACATAATGCTTCGAAAAATTATTCTACACTAAAGATTAATAAGCTTAAAAAAAATCTCATGTAAATTGTGTTACAAAAAGTTACTCTAGACGAAAAAATTCTTATAAAACTTTCATATTTTACTCCATATTAAGCTAAGTCTCATCATTTAAAAATGCTATCTGTATTTAATATTTTCTGAAGTATATAAAAGCTGACTAATCTTTCTGAAAGTCGATTGGTAACAGTTTAATAGTTCTTAACATTGTTTTCATATAAATAAAAACTTTGCATACTTCTCTATCATTAATAGAAAAAATCAGCCTTAAACAGAACAAAGATATTCATATTTCATATCATAAAGGTATTTAGCGAACAATTTGTATGAATAAAAAAGTAAGAATATATATGTAAATCTTATAAGATAATTCACTCAAACACATGCTTCTTGGTTTATATCTTTAACTTAAGAAAAGAGCAGAGATTCCTCAATGCTTCTTGTTAATGTTTGCGCCAGAACTGAAGAAAAGTAGATGTAAGCTCAATAGCTTGACAACGGCAATGGCTATTTTTATACTTCTTATCTTCACAAAACATTCAAAGACAATACATGAAGATGATGTTCCATTTCAAGAAATTTACTAAAACTCAACAGAACTCTATAGAACCTAATCGAATAGATATGTGGTTTTATTTGTGCAATATTGACCTACGAGAAGATAATTACGTGAATTCTACCTCTATCAGAAGCATACGTTATTTTCAAAATTACATCAAAAAAGGATACCATTCATGCTATTTTTTTTTGAACGTTTAGCGAAGTTGATGAGTTTGAAAATCGTCTTGTTTTATATAGTATCAGATAAAAACGTGTTCGCAATTCTTTTCTTTCGACTTTTGAAAATCACAAGTCTCTAACTATTGTTGTTATTGAGTTATTAAGGTTTCATCTATTTCTCTTTAATTCTTGTGAAGACATTAGTTCGACATTGTCTCTCTTCAGATCGAAATTCATCACACATAGAAATATTTACATAGAACTGTTTTGTCCTTCATCTGAAGTAAACGTTCTATAAAGCATCTGTCTACCAAGGTCTCATTTATATTCTATGAAACTTTTACTAAAAAAAAAAAACTTTTTTTTAAATATGACTCAAATGTCTTCTTTCCTTATAGAATATTCTCGGTAATGGAATGGATTGTCATAGTAAGTTTAATTAAAACAAAAAAAAGCTTTATTTTTTTAAATAAAATGTATATATATATATATGTATATTTTATTTTATAGTGCTTGCTCTTAAACAAATAGCCCGTGATAATAATCTTCCAATGCCAGATTTATTTCTTGATCCAGGTTATGCATTAAGTAATCATTTTAATTTATCAACAAGTCAAGTAACAACAAATATAAATGATTCATTTATTTGTTATGGTGCAGTTGTACCCGATGGTTATGGTTGTTCATATAATGTTCGTTCAGATAGTATTCTTTTTTGTATATCATCATTTCATAGTTGTTCAACAACAAATTCACAAGAATTTGCTGAATCATTAACAGATACACTTTATGAAATTCGTGATTTATGTACACTTGTACAACGGCAACAACAAACAATAGCTCTTCGACGTCCATCATATGCTGCAAAATTAGCTGCTCAGAAATTTATTTCATCTACTTCAATTGAATCGAATGAACATAACGTTACTTAATACTAATACATAAAAAATACAAAAATAAATAATTTATCAAGAAATTGTTCTATTTTTTTTTTTTGTGTCTTTCTAATAATTAAGATTTTCGAGCAAGAAAAAAGAAATATGGTGTAAATATACCACTTTCACCGCCACGTACTAAACCTACAGCAGCTTTTTCGAGTATTTTAAGTGTTCCGACACTTCCTTGAGCAGCTATCCAAGTTTTTTCCATAAGCCAAACCATATTACTTGTTAACCATCGACCAATTGATGATGCACGAAGATTATTCAGTGAAAAAAATGAATCCCCACCTTTCAATGGTTGATACCATGGAATATCACCTTCGGGTATTATTTGATTTTCTTCAATAGTAAAACCAACGGATTTAAGATCTGATATTATTTGATGAGTTGTTTTTAATTCTGGCAATGCATCACCTTCTTCTATTAAACGTTTTGTTTCAACATGTGTAGGATTTTCTTTATCATATTTATCCGTTAAACACCAATCATAACCAACAAATGAACCGCCTGGTTTAAGAACACGAAAAACTTCAGCAAAACATTTAGCCTAATTGAAACAACAAAAAAGAACATGATTTTGTTTGTCTATTTGTTTTTATAAATATATAATATAAACAATAATTTACCTTTTCTGGTGCATGACATACAGCTTCAATAACATAAACATGATCAAAACTATTGTCATCAAATGGTAATTCCATAAAATCACCTTGTATAAATTGACAATTAGGTGGTACACCTATGATAAAATTTTAAATCATATTGAAAGAGATGTATTTGAAAAAAAAAAGATTTATAGTAAAATTCTTACCAATAGTTTTAGCTCGTTGAACTTGATATTGACTGATTGTTAAACCAGTAACATGTGCTCTAGTTAAGTATGCAATACGTCTTAATGGTCCTCCAACTCCACAACCAATATCAAGTACTTTATCACCTTGTTTAACATTCATTTTTAATGCTAAATAAGATTCATGTCGTTGTATTGATTCTGCTAATGTCTCGCCACGAAATCGATTAGCAAAATGAAAACTTTGACCCCAACCATATTCATAAAAATCTGTTGATAAACTATAATAATTTGTTACTAAAGTTTTATATTGATCTTTTCGTTTATCAACAGATGTTGAATCTTGATATAATTCATTATAAGATGAAACTTCTTTATGTACAGCATTACCTGAACGTTGCACGACCGTTTTTTCTGCCATTTTCGTTTTTTTTTTATTATACTAATAAACGGTTATCTTTCAAGCTTATGTCATGCGATTTTGAAAAGTAACTGGTAGGTACATAAATATAGTTTATTTATCTTGTCAAAACTGCTGATTCGTTAGAGGACGCTCGAATCGATAAAAAACACATAGTGGGATGTAATTATGGGGAACGTGTAGGTAAGAGAATGCATAGTAACATACTGAACTCAAAATGGTGACAATTTCTAGAGGGGCAATGACTCATATAAAAAGATATTCTTATAGAACATGAATTAAATATTGCTGTGTAATAGGTTTTTTTCTTAAGCTCTCAATTACTCACAGTGCGAAGTTATATACATTATATTCGTTAATAGAAGATTAGCACCTATGTTTCTATTTCAAAGAAACTAATAAAATGAAAAAAAAATCATGAAGAGTCTGATAAAAACGAAAGAAACATTTTGCTTCTGGCATGAAACATTGAATAAAGAAGAGAATCTTGCGGCCAACAGGTACATATTTTTTCTTAAGTTTTACTATTTTCAGAAACTTTCATTCTTTAAATACAAACTGTATGACTTCCTTTTTTTTCTCCACAAATGTTATTTGATTGATATATACATGGATAGAGTATGGTTTTGTTTTTTGTTGATATTATGATCGTTATGGATGAATAAAAGTGTAGAAAAACAAATAAGCAGGTATGAATTCATATACAGATAATCAAACGAAATCTTTCATTGAATAAACCTATTTATGATTGATATCAATTTAATTTTTGCTTAATAAGATTGTATTATTATTAAGAGAAGAACAGTTAAACGAGAATAAATATGTATTTTCTCCATACTTTTTCTTTATTTCTGTACACATGTAGTGATTCTAGTTATTGTGGTACCCTTTGTTTAGGCGAACCTTCATAAGATTTCTTTCTTGTTCACTTTCTTTTACCACTTTTGACTGAAGAAATAAAAATAACACAAACAAAAACAAAACCATACATATTTTATATAAAATCATTAAAGAATTCGTTGGATTTTGACGAACGACAATGTCCTTGAAAATTTTTCTGGACAATAAAATAATAAACAGCACTTTTTTCTTATCTATAAATAGCTATGATAATTTCATCACTTTCATTCAAGCAAACATTTATATCAAGAGTCACTCATTGGCCTTCTCGGTATATTCTTTTCATCTTAAACTTGACACACACATGTATATTAAAAGGATAAAGACTGCGACTGTATGTGATATCCGTAACTGTATCATCTTTCTTTATAATCACAGCCATTTTGCTGTCAATAACATTTATCCTCTTTATAATACACTGTATTCTCACGTATCTCAATCTTTTAAATATATAAACGTAAATGTATGAAATGAAATGATATGATTGACATGTTAAGATCCTATTTCAAAATGTAATTTTCGTAGATTCTGTATGAAAAAGAAAATTCTTTTTTTCTTCCTTTTTATTCACTCTTCGAATATACGTAAAGTGGCATATAACCTTTCATTTTTAGTTTCTGTTCATACACACACATAAATGAATTATATACATATTCTTAAGCATTCATCGTTATGATCGAGTAAATTTAAATAAAAGTTCTATGACATTGATATCGCTGATTATTTACTGTTATGAGTATGTAGACAGTTACGTTTCCAAATCAATGATTGTTCTTATTAAGATAAATAGTAAAAGAATGCTTCAGGACATTTTTGTATTAAAATAGGAACAGAAGAAGTAGAAAACCGTAAACAATTACTGTCTGTGGTATATATGTGAATGGTATGATTATTTCAATGAAAACTTGTGGACTCCAAAGATCATCGAAAATTGTCAACAAAACTATGAAATATTATTTGTACAAAAAAGAAGAAACGAAACAATAATAATATTTCGTCAATATCGTAATGTATAACAGATGGCTCATATTAGATTTACAAATTTATTTCATTTTGATTAGGCTATTTATCGATCTGTTGCTGTTCGTATACATATTAGAGTTTTATTTTATTAGAACATATTTTTTATGCTGACTCATTCTATTTGACTATTTTTTATTAAATATTTGCTTTAAAAGAATATTACAGAAAAGTATGAGAAAAAAAATGTAGTCTAGGAAAAGATTAGGCAAACAGTCTTTTAGTAGATAGATGAACATGTTGCTGCTTTTTTTTTTTTGTATATGATGAATTAAGCTGATAGGCTAGTTTTAAAATATCTTAGTTAAAATGCTATTTTACTTTCTTATTTCAAACAAACAACAGCAGATCTGTTTTTTTTGTCATCCAAAGAAAAAAAAAGAAATAGTTGTTTTTTAGTTAATAAAAGAATGACATTTTTTTTTCTCTTCTATAAATTCAAGAGAGTGAGAGAGGAACTGGGAGTCAATACATCAATAGAACTTACATTAAAGTTATATTATCGATATGCAATGTATAGTTGTATATATCAATATAATGGAATGATTATTCATCGAAATGTTATTTTTACGCCTGATATAAATACAAAAAGAAAAGAAACTCTTTTTTTTTTTTATTCTTTATTATTTTAGATTTAGAAATAATATTTTTATTCATTGGGTATGATCGACAGTTGCAATGCGAGCACTATTTTTGCTCTACTACTTAATTGTTCAAATAACAATTATTTACGGTAAGACGAAACGATAATCACGTAATAAAATAACAAATTTTATAATCTTGTTTATCGAAGGTTTTAATCAATATTTGGGTTGTTTTATTGATCATATTGACAATCATGATCTGGAAATATTTATTGGTAATTATAAACATTTAACTTCTAAACAATGTATTTTTGCTTGTCAAAAACAAAATTATCAGTATGCAGCCATACAACATGGTAGTGAATGTCGTTGTGGACAACAATATGGAAAATATGGTCAAGTATCAGATGATCAATGCCATTATTCATGTATAACATCTGAAAAATGTGGTGGTGATAATCGAAGTAGTGTTTACAGTGTTATTAACTCGATTGGTTTATCGAAATCAGGTATTTTTTGATATTGAAAATAATTTACTTATTTAATAACATGGAATTCGATACATTCCTAGATTCGACATGTTTGAATACTATAGTTGGTTATCAAGGTTGTTTTGATAATGTAACCTTAGGTATAGAGATGGGCGTTGTGAACTCGATTGAAAAATGTATTTCGCACTGTGCTACGAACTATAATTATGCAGGCATAATGAATGGGTAAAACCTACTATATTAATAGAAATCTATTTAGTTTGAATTGATTCAATTCAGAACAAAAAAAAAAAAGTAAGGTACAATTAAAATTTTCTTTTTTGTTTAGTAATGCATGTCGTTGTGGGAATCATTTAAATCAACCAGCCGTAAATTCCATTTTATGTAACATACCATGTGATAGAAGTTTAAATGATATGATAATTAATTGTTGTGGTGGTCTTCATGTACTCAGTATATATAATGTTCAGAATTATCGTTAGTATACATAAATGATTAGTTAAGAAATAATTTGTTATTTGTAATTATTCTTGTCGTTTATTTAGAATCCTCTTTAGCTGAAGATTTATCTAAAGCAAATATCCGAGGTATATATCATTGTCTAGTTGTTTCATTATATGTATAGTTGGATAATTTGTATTAGTTTCATTTGATATATATACGCCTAGAAAAAATAAGCTGTAGTCTGTATTTTTCAGATACGATTATCATAGTAGTGTATTTTTTAAAAAAAAGTGATATATTCCGAAAGCGCGTGCAGTTTTCTATCAGTCTGTATATTTGCCTTTTCTTTTGAATCTATGTATGACCAAAAAAAAATTGAGTGTAATGAAGGTACCCTCATCTCCAGATTCCCACAGACTTGATTTTGCCACTATCACCAAAATTAGTTTTTAAAATTTTTCATCACTATAGAATTACCTTTTGAAAAAAGTAATTATATATTCCGATAGAGCTTGAAACTTTCTATCATCCTGTATATTTACTTATTTCTTTATATTCAGTTATCAAAAAGAAAATTTGAGTACAGTGAACGCACAGCCAATTGACAAGTATCAAAAATGTGCATTTTTCGTTGCTTCTAGAGTTCTCTTTTAAAATTTATTATTCTTATGGGAAAATTTATTTTTAAAAAGGAATAACAAATTCTTATAGAGCTTGAAATTCTCTATCATCCTGTATATTTGTTAACTATTTTGCAATTATGCACTGCAGCACATTCGGTATATAAATGCAAGTCAAGGGAAAAAATATATATAGGATCATAGAGAATTTGAAGCTCTATCAGAATCTATAATTCCTTTATTCCAAATTTAGTAGTATAGTAACTATATTTTGAAAAAAGGAAAAAACTAACGATTTTCGGTACTTGTCAATTGACGATGCGTTTACTGTACTCAAATTTTCTTTTTGATAAAGAAATATAAAAAAAAATAAGTAAATATACAGGATAATAAAGAATTTCAAGCTCTATCAGAATATATAATTACTTTTTCCAAAAGGTAATTCTATAGTGATCAAACATTTTAAAAACTAATTTTAGTGACACTGACAAAATCAAGTCTGTGGGAATCTGGAGATGAGGGTACCTTCATAACACTCAATTTTTTTTGGTCATACATAGATTCAAAGGAAAAGGCAAATATACAGGCTAATAGAAAACATCACGCGCTTTCAGAATATATCATTATTTTTTTAAAAATACGCTGCTATGATAACCATATCTCCAAAATACAGACCACAGCTTATTTTTTCCAGGCGTATATATAAAAGAGTTTTAAAAAATTTTTAATTCTGCTAATTTCATTTAGTGAGAAGAGCAGGTAAGAAAATTCGTAATAAATTATTTTCTGAGTATATTTATAATCCTTGGTTTTGTTTTTGCCTTCATCTTATGTAACACTGATATATATATTTGTATTCTTTTTTTCGTGTGTTGTGTCTTCTTTATATTAATTCAAAACTGTTTTTAGTCAATATATCTTATGTCAAGTGATATAGCGATTAACCATTCATACATTTAGTTATATTATCAATAATGAATTACATTTATAAGTATATTTGTTATACTGACTTTCATTCTGCTATGCTATCTTCTGCCATAAAAACAAGTTTCTAAATGCATTGCATCTAACAAGAAAACACAATTCATTCCATTCTTTATGGATACGACATGATCTAAAACTGTTCATAACTTCTTTTCTTTACTTTTAGTCTCTGACTTACCGCCATCAAACACAATGCCATCATTAGATACCAGTGTAACAAATCTAGCAACGCTCCTAACATCACCTGCAACCATATCAACAATATCAACAGAAAACACAGCTACTTCGACACAAATTTCATCAATTACATCCCCAGTGCATTCATCATCTAATTCAGATATCTTACAAGAAACCGGTGCGTCTACATCTTTCTCCCAACAAACAGAAACGAGTCAATCAAGTGGAAGTACGACGATAAACACCGCTACTGTTCCATCAACTTCACCTGATACGTTTTCAACTCTGTCATCTTCACACACTGGTATCTCACCACAAACAGCTACTAGCATATCTTTCTTGGCACAAACAGAAACAAGTCAATCAAGTGGCACCCCACCAATAAATACCATTACCGCTGCATCAACCTCACCTGTTACAGTTTCAAGCCAGCCATCCTCACATACGGGTATCTCACAAGAAACTAGTTCTAGTACATCTTTTTCTGCACAAACGGAAACAAGCCAAGCAGGTGACAGTACAACAATCAATACCGCAACTACTGCATCAACCCCACCTGTTACGTTTTCAAGTCTATCATCCTCACACACTGGTATCTCTCAAGAAACAGGCACTGCCACATCCTTCTCGGCACAAACGGACACAAGTCAATCAAGTGGCACCACATCAATAAATACCATGACAGTTGCATCAACCTCACCTGTTACGTTTTCAAGTCTATCATCCTCACACACTGGTATCTCTCAAGAAGCAGGCACTGGTACATCTTTCTCGGCACAAACAGAAACAAGTCAATCCATAGGCAGCACAATAATAAATACTGCTACTGTTCCATCAAGCTCACCTATTATATTGTCAAGCCAGTCATTCTCACACACAGGTATCTCACAAGAAACAGGAACCAGCATATTTTCCTCGGCACAAACCGAGACAAGTCAATCAAAAGGCAGCACAATAATAGATACCTCTACTGTTCCATCAACCTCATCTGTTACGCTTTCAAGTGTTTCATCATCATACACTGCCATCTCACAAGAAACAGGCACTGGTACATCTTACTCGGCACAAACCGAGACAAGTCAATCAAGTGGTAGTCCAATAATAGATACTTCTACTGTTCCATCAACCTCACCTGTTACGTTTCCAAGTGTTTCATCA
>CAJNOP010000004.1:5077496-5215345 GCA_905250075.1 Rotaria sp. Silwood1 | reverse complement strand
CTATTCCATCAAGCTCACCTATTATCTTGTCAAGCCAGTCATCCTCACATACAGGTATCTCACAAGAAACAGGCACTAGCATGTTTGCCTCGACACAAACAGAAACAAGTCAATCAAAAGGCAGCACAATAATAGATACCTCTACTGTTCCATCAACCTCACCTGTTTCGTTTCCAAGTGTTTCATCATCATACACTGCCGTCTCACAAGAAACAGGCACTGGTACATCTTCCACGGCACAAACGGAAACAAGTGGATCAAGTGGTAGTACAACAATAAATACCGCTACTGTTCCATCAACCTCACCTGTTACGGTTTCAAGTCTATCATCCTCACTCACTGGTATTTCTCAAGAAACAGGCACTGGCACATCTTTCTCGGCACAAACAGAAATTAGTCAACCAAGTGGTAGTACAACAATAAATACTGCTACTATTCCATCAAGCTCACCTATTATCTTGCCAAGCCAGTCATCCTCACATACAGGTATTTCACAAGAAACAAGCACTGGTTCGTCTTTCTCTGCACAAACGGAAACAAGTCAATCCAGTGGCAGTACAACCATAAATACTGCTTCTGTTCCATCAAGCTCACCTGTTATATCTTCAAGCCTGTCATCCTTACACACTGGCATATCACAAGAAACAGGTACTGGAGTTTTTTCCTTCGCACCAACGGCAACAAGTGAAGCAACTGGCAGCACTACCGTAAATACAGCTACCCTCGCATCAGTCTCACGTTTCACATCGTCCAGTCAGGCCGTCTCGTATGGAAGTAGTTTACAAGAAACTGGTAGTAGTACGTTTTCACCGTTGTATACTGGTACGAGCCAGGAAATAATTGGTTCAACAGTAAGCGGAGTCACTATGTCATCGAGTTTGTCTATGACGATCGGCACTGAAACGTCTTCATACACAGGTACTATGATCACTAGCACTTCCAACAATGTTGCTTCAATCATCAGTTCAACGTCAGAAAGCACAGTTCCTACTATGTCAACAATGGTTCCTACAGATACAAGTGAAAGAAGTACTCTAACAGCTACTAGTGGGTTCGTTGCAACTGGCAGCAGTGAATCATTGAGTACTGTCACAAGTGGCAGCTCCACATCATCTTTAATGACAATAACTCATAGTATGGAGCAATCAATACCTTCGTCTCAAGCTACATTGTCTGCTTCCATATTATCGACTTCGATTATATTAACTTCTTCGAGTGGCGAAGTAGCTAGCACATCATCTGGTTCCTCTACGATTATGAGTACAGGTGCTCAGAGCAGTCCGAATACATTATCAACGCCATATCAATCGGAATATACTAGTCAGTCCGCGACGTCTGTTAGCGAAGGAAGTAGTGTACCAGTAACAGCTGTTACACAAACCCAAGGCTCATCAGCAATCATAGGTAGATATATATTTATTAATTTTATATATAGGAATACATCGTCCACTTTAGCGTTTTCAGTAACAAGTACAGCACAGACTGGATTATCAAGCAGCATATCAGTTTTGAGTAGTTCTTCAAGTGTTGAAACACAAACAACAGCTACAAGCCTCTTGTCTTCTTCGCATACAGGTAACAATAAGCGACAAGCAAGTGATATTTTGTTTCTCCACATTGAAGATGTTTAATTTCGATGTCAATTGTTTTTAATTTCAATTTTCATTCGATTACTATTTTTCTTTACTTTAGACGTAAGTGTCCAAACAGCATCTTCAACGAAATCAGCCAATATCACAGCAACTATTTTTGAAGAATCGACAACTGTTGCAACAAGTGTCCCTACATTAACAAGCTTCCCCAGTACCACTGCATATTCAAGTGCTATTCAAAATATAACTGTCGTCAGTAGTATACCAACATCAAATGTTGAAGTTACCACTCAAGTGACTCTGTCGTCAACTATAAGTAGTTCAAATGTAGTCACAGCAACAACAATATCTCAAACAATTAGTTCTACATTAACCAGTATTAGTATCACTGGCACGGCAATTACAACTGCTGTTACTTCACAAACATTAATCAGCACGAATTTGATCACATCTACTACTACCTCAATGACAACAACACCTGCACCAGCAAATTTGATATTTACAGGTCTATAATAAGTATTTATTAATATATTTTTCCAAGAATATTCACTTTTTATTTCAGTTTTCAAAGCTTCTATTATAAATCCTTTCGATCCATATAATACTACTCATGTAGAAAAACTTCGACGAGGATTATCCGACGTTATAAATCTTGGCTTTCTATGTTTAAATAATGCATCCATTTCAGAATGTTTACTATCGTCACGACGTAAACGTCAGATCAATCAGAACTATCTTATTGAAATAATTTCATCCGTAGTTTTGGTAAATTAATAGAATCCTTGATTTCATCTATATACATAATTTACTTTTCATATTGATTTAGCTTTCTGATCCTAACACCTTTCCAAAAACATATAGGGTAAATTATACTGTGACTGATACACGTACAAACAAAACAGTATCAGCCACTGATGTTAAAACAGCCACTGACAAAATAAATGAAAATCAAAAAATCTCTTTACTTGGTTTTCAATTTGATGGTAATTTTGTGCAAAGTCCAAGTATTCAGCCCGAACCGTCTACTCTAACAACTGATAATAAATTATGGATAATTGGTGCCGTTCTTGGACCTATAGCTTTTGTTTTACTACTCATCAGTTTATCTTGTATTTATTTTAAATGGCGAAAACGAGGAAACAATCAAAGCAATGCTGAAGTAAAATTCATAAAATTAGTTTTCTGTTTCTCTAATAATACTTTTCATTCTTGATAGTACTAGTAATACAAGTTCGTTTATGTTTTTTCTAATTTTATTCAAAAGCAAGTGATGTAAGTTCTCGATGTATTCATTACACCGTTGTCAAACACACAAAGAATGAGTTAGAAGTCTATAAAAATATTTTTTTTTCTGCTCTTTTTTCTTTCTATAGTCATGTTGACAAACACTGCAATGCAATAGCAATACACCTTTCTGCCTCTTGACAAGGCCGTGTTTGTCAATATTACTAAAGAAAGAAAAGAGAAAAAGAAAAAAAAATGTTTATATACAAATCTGACTCTTTTCTTTTTTGTGTTTGAAAATAGGGTAATGAACATATCGAAATTTTACACCTCTTCTTTTTGAATAAAAGTAGAAAAGTGATCAATCAAGCTTGCATTATTAACATTATCATTAATTTAATATATTTTGTTTAACAATATTAAAAAAAAAAAACTTCATTTTTCTAGGTTGTTTACAATGTTCCACAAACCTCATCTCGAGCCTTAGTAAGTGAATTTTTGAAAGCAAATGCATACATACTAAATTATTTTCTTTTGAATAGAACTATCATACAGTTTCAAATGAACTTAGACAAGAACAAGCTACACCTCTTAATAATGCTCGTGTTTTAACTCAAAATGATATTTTACTTGGTAATACGGCATCATCAAAACGGTCACCACGGATTAAGTCACAAACAACTTCAAATAATATTCAACAATTTCCTGTAACAGCTGATATACCAATGCAAGAAACTCGTTATCACAATGATGTTGAACATTGGAGAAATAAACTTCGTTTACAAGAAAAATTTGAAGTAAATGAAAATTTTATTTTACAAAACAAAAAAAAAGAAAATATTTCTTTTCATAGCAACGTTATGCTGATCCATTAAATGATCTTGAACAAGTTTACAATTCATCTGAACGAAGAACAACACCTCCTAGTAAATAAAATGAATTAAAATAATTAATTTCATGTTCAAAGAACTCTGTTGAATAAGGTGGTCTATTTAGAATTGAGAAATCAAATATATACATCATGCTGTAGAGCAAGTAAAGCTGCAGCGAATACTATAATATAGTAAATATTATTTTCATAAGACTTTGAAGGAACTAGAATCATTTTTATTCATAGGCGACTATGCATCCAAAGCATGATCAATTACTAAGTATTGTACTCCAAGATATCAGGCGAAAGTATCTGTACAAAATCTTTTTTCTATACACCTTTGAACAGCTTTTTCTGGACTATACTCTTATGCACATTTAACATCGTCGATCATTCTATTTTTATTAGGAGAAAATATACAATTTCTAAATGATTTACCATTGCCTTTCACTAATGATGAGTCTTCATGTCTTCAATCATGCCGACCATTGAATACGTGATCAGAAAACAAACTTTCTCAAAAATTGTCCTCAATGTAAAACTATAAAACATACTATTTAGAAGTTCCCTAAAATTTGTGCACGATGTCCAATATTGTGTTGCATTGATAACTCTTAATCAATATTTCCTTTTTACCGCTGTGTTTCGACCTTTGGACTATCAAAAGTTTATCCTTATATGAAATAAACATGCTTTTCGGAATCAGCAAAACAAACTGTACTGAATAACTTATATTTTAACGAAAGATTTTTTCCAGCAAAAATTTGGTCACTACACATTCTGAGCCAAATCCTCCTTAATTTAGTCTTGTCGTCTGTCACGGGCCGCGTTTCGGTGGAAAAAATACTTAGCCAAAATATAAGTTATTCAATGCAGTTTTGTTATGCTAATTCCGAATACCATGTTCATTTTATATTAGGATCAATTTTTGATAGTCGAAATGTCAAGATTTGCTAATGTAAGACAATTTTGAGCATCATGCAAAAATCTTGAAGAACTTCGAAATTGTATTTTTGAGTATTACATCGCAATCAATTTCTAAGAAAATTTACTGTTGCGTCAAGTCTTTTATGTTTTCTCGTATCAAGAATAGAATGATGGAAAATCTTAAATATGTATGAGATTATAGCCCATGAAAAGCTGTACAAAAACTGTATAGAAAAAAAAAATTTTACAAATACTTTCGACTAATATCTGGGACTAGAATACGTAGTAATTGATCATGCTTTTGATGCATAGTTATCTATGAATAAAAATGATTCTAATTCCTTCAAAGTCTTATAAAAATAAGATTTACTATACTATACCATTTGCTGCAGCTCTACTGCACGATATATATTTGATTTCTCAATTCTAAATAGATCACCTTATTCAACAAGCTCTTTCCATAAATTAAAAGCAATATGATTGTTTATTAAAAATAAAATCCATTATTTTTTATTCTTTTTAGTTACAAACCGTTCTCGTACATATCAATATAATAATCCAGTTTTTGAATCTGAGATACCACAAACATCTGAAATGGAAGTTGGACGAACAAAATTACATCGTTTATTAGATGAAGTACTTGATCAAGCTGAACCAAAGCAACCATATAATACGGATTCTGTAAATGAACAACAAAGACAACGTCGACAACGACGTCCTGTTCCTTCAACAGCTTACGATCCAAGAAATCCACGTATTAACAATGATAATGAACAAATTTATCATACACCTAATATACCACAAGTATCTGAACGTCCAGATTCTAATCTTATACGTCTTCATTATGATCCATATGAAGCTGGTGATCGTGTACATGATATTGAACATTCTATGCCTGTTGTATTTAAACCAAAATATCCATCGGATGATAATGATATTAGAAAACATTATTCTGTATCATCTTTTCGTTCAAATCCACCATTATTTAATGATGATTCAATATTAAATGATCGGGCAAGAACAACAACTATGGATCCATATAGTAATCAAAGACGTCAACCTCGTACACGTACTGAAACTGATCGTGAATTTATGATGCATCCTAATCGTGGTCATATTGGACAACGTCAACATAAATTTGATAATGATGCTGTTTATATAGATACAATACCTAAAAATCGAGATGGTATACAAACACAAATACATAATGCATCGGCAGGAAGAGATGATAATAATGACCGATTATTTCATTTAAATTCATCAGATTTAAATAAACGTCATGATTATCGTGATGAATATTTATTGGCTAAACAAAGTGTTGTAAATACGAAAAATTTAGTATCAGCTATCCATGATGATTTACAACAAATTATTTCTGATCCATCATCTGATAGTCATTATGTGTGAAAATATTTATTTTATTTTTTGTTTCTATTGATATTAATTATTTTGTAAGTGTGTTGTATATATATATAGATATATATATATGTCAGCTCCAAAGTGCAGCTTACTAATTGAAGTGAAAAAAAAAAGAAACAGTATTTTTTTACTTTGGCCCTTTGCTTTGTTTACATCTGTAAATGTTTGCTTGCTTTTATAGAAGAAAATTTTATGAATTATTTATTGAATTATCTATAATGAACTTTATTATTATTTTTTATTTCTTTCTTCATTTGTTTTTGTCTACAAATAAAGAATTTCTATTTTATTGCTGTTCAAGAAAATAAACATTTACGCTTGATTTTCTTAATTGAAAATATTATATTTATTTTTTATTTTGGGATTTAAGATTTTTAGTAGAATTAATTAGACTCAAGATATATTATCGCATGATAATTAAAGAAATATTGAAAACTGGAAAATAAACAATATGAAAGTACATTGTAATATGATATATAAATATGGCTAATGGTTCATATGTTTTTTTCTAACAGAAATACACTCTACAGTGATATTTGACCATTTTCTATCAGCTAAACTTAATAGAATAAGCTGACGTAGAAGAAAATAAAAAAGATTTTTCTAAAGTTGAAAATCATTTTGTTTTGTAGAAAGTAAATTGGAGATTATTCTTATACATTTATCTCTAGATACTTAATTTATTCTAAAATATTACTCATTAGTATCCATGACTTCTTCCCATGTTTTCTATATTTCAATAATGGCCAATCAAATATTTAACAACTATTATTTTAATAATCAGAATCTGTACGTGATAGAAACCGGTTGAGTCCATCGGATCCTCAATTATCGAACTCGAATCCGACTAGATCTGGGACCAACCCAGCGTGCTCTAGAAACCAGCAATAAAATTTATTATTTTAACATCGATTCATTTGTTCTGTTGTACTAATTCTTTTTTCGAATAATACTCATATATGCACAATAGTTCATCTTACTTTCCTTAATCTCTATAATATTTATTGAATCACGTCTATATTTAATGATATTTCGTATGATAATAATAAACCTATTTGATTTTATTAGCTGTTTTTTTTTCTTCTTTTGATATAATTCTTGAATTTTAATTAAAATTTCTCGGACACATATATTCAATATAAGAGTACAAGAAACAAATAATGTAAATATTTTTTTTTTATTGAACAAATATAATAGACAAAAAATACAACAAAAAATATCAAGGCTAAAAAAGAAAAGAAAAATTATTAAATAAAAAAAAGCAAAATAATTAAATATTTACCAAATGTCTTGCTTCATAATCAGTTAAAGTTTGAAATTGTTCAACACGTTTTTTTTTATATTCATCTGAACGTGGATCATTATCAACATTATAACATTTATCTAATTTTTCAACTATTTGTTTAACTTCACTTTTTTTAAATTTAGCTGGTGCAGTAACAAGATTTGCAATTACTAAAGAAAAAAAAACCAAATTTCTTTTTTTTTGTCTTCAGTTAATTAAACTTAATATTTACATCGTATAGTTTCTTTTATTTTAAGCATTTGAACTGATTCTAATGAACCATATATATATTTAAGAACATATTCATCAATATCAACAACTGTTTTTATTGAAGCAAATAAAAGTGCTGTTAGAGCAATCTAAATGAAAATGGCTTGCTTTTTTTGGTTTAATTTTTAGAAAACTAATGTTTTACTTGCGATGGAGGGAAAAGAAAATAGACATCTGTTAATAATGTTTTATCAAGAAATTCATAACCAGTTAAACGTAATCGATCAGCATCATTGACATTGTCACGTAAATAATGAGTCTACATACATAGAAAGAAAATATATATATATATATTGTTGAATACAATAGATGTTTTGTAAAAAATGACAAAAACATGGATAAACATTTACTTCTAATTATTGTCTTTAACCCTTTACGGCCGGCTACCAGAAGATAGCAAGCAAAAAATTCTCCTTCTATATATTCTTTGTCTCTTAGATGTGGAGGTTACCGAAATCCATCTTGGAGTTAACAGCAGTGGACAATAGTACGAAATCGTTGGGGAAATTGTTCCCGTTTATGGAGAAATGCTTCACCCCACATAAAATCATGCATAACAAGGAGAAATGGAAAGAAAGAAACAATAATAATATATATAATCTATTATATGATATTGTCCATATACTTGAACTTAGAGGTAAATGGTTTTTCTTTCAGAGGGAAATGGTTCAACAAGGAGAAATGGAAAGAAAGAAAAAAAATATATATATAGATATAATCTATTATATGGAAAAATAAAGAAAACCTAACTCTATCTCTATTAGATGAAAAAAAATGATTATTTCATTAGAACGACATAAAATTAAAGGAAAACTACCTCTATCTCCACTAGATGCGAAAAATGATTGTTTTCATTAAGATGGAATCAAAAAATAAAGAAAAACTATCTCTATCTCTACTAAGGAAACAAACGATTATTTTCATTAGAATGAAATAAAATTAAAGGAAACCTATCTCTATCTCTACTAGATGAGGAAAATGATCGTGTTTATTAAGATGGAATGAAAACTAAAGAAAAACTATCTATATCTCCATCAGATGAAAAAAAAAAGATTTTTCTGATTAAAATGCACTAGAACTAGCGGAATCTTAACTCAATCTTCACCATACAAAAAAATGATTACTTTTATTAAAATGGAAAATAACGTAACGAAAACTAACTCATTTCACCAGCTATATTAACCATTTCATATGAAAAAAATCCATATCCGCTAGAAAATACTATATAAGAGACAAAATAAAATAATCGATTTCTCTTTGAATAAATCCATTTCTCTTTATAAAGAGAGAAATCGATGAAGCATTTCTCCTGGTATTTTAACCATTTCTGCTGGAAAAAATCCATATCTGCTAGAAAATCCTGTATAAGAGAGAAAATAAAATAATCGATTTCTCTTTGAATAAATCCATTTCTCTTTATAAATAGAGAAATGGTTGAACCATTTCTCCTGCAATTTTAACCATTTCTGTTGGGAAAAATCCATATCTGCTGGAAAATCCTATATAAGAGAGAAAATAAAACAATCCATTTCTCTTTATAACTAGAGAAATGGTTGAACCATTTCTCCTGCAATTTTAACCATTTCTGTTGGAAAAAATCCATATCTGCTAGAAAAACCTATATAAGAGAGAAAATAAAATAATCCATTTCTCTTTATAAAGAGAGAAATGGATGAAGCATTTCTCCTACTATTTTAACCATTTCTGCTGGAAAAAATCCATATCTGCTAGAAAATCCTATATAAGAGAGAAAATAAAATAATCCATTTCTCTTTAAATAAATCCATTTCTCTTTATACATAGAGAAATAGATGAACCATTTCTCCTGCAATTTTAACCATTTCTGTTGGGAAAAATCCATATCTGCTAGAAAATCCTATATAAGAGAGAAAATAAAATAATCTATTTCTCTTTGAATAAATTCCATTTCTCTTTATAAATAAAGAAATGGATCAAAATTAATTATCCATTTCTCTACACTATATTTCCATTTCTCCTTATAACTGGAGATATGGATGAAGGATTTCCTCTTAAAAAGTTACCGTTTCTTGTGGTATATATTGAAGTATTGATTTGTATTGTAGGGGAATTCGATGTTGAAAGAAGAATTTCTGCTTAACTTTTTGAGGTTAAACCATTTCTCCTAGAAGTGGAACGGTTTCTCTTTGAAGTGGGGAAATGGTCCACCCCTCGGAGTTAAAAGAACTGATACTGAGCCGAATGCCAACATGTTGCCTTTTGGCAACAACCGGCCGCAAGGGTACAAAAAGTTGGGAATATTGAATTATTTTTCCTCGATAGAAGTCCTATAATTTGCTGTTGGTTTTAGTCCAGATTGTCAAACAAAAGCATACTTTGTTTATCTGCCTCCCTCTTACAGCCTCAATGTACAATATATTGCCAAAATACTCAAAAACTTTCTGAAATAGTGCAAATTTCGCCTATTTTCCCTAGGGAAGCCCATGAATTTAGTAAGATTTTAACAAGACTAGTAATGTTTTATAGTAGTCTGAATAGGAATACTATGATGTACTGTAAATCTTGTTAGAATCTCGCTGAATTTGTGAGCTTCTCTGGGGAAAATAGGTGAAATGTGCACTATCTCGGAAAGTTTTTGAGTATTATGGGAATATATCGCACATTGAGGCTGTAAGAGGTGGGCAGATAAACAAAGTATGCTTTTGTTTGATAATCTGGACTAAAAATAACAGCAAATTATTGGACTTCCATCGAGGAAAAATAATTCAATATTCCCAACTTTTTGTACCCTTGCGGCCGGATGTTGCCAAAAGGCAACATTCTTGTACTCTATTCTTCGAGTAAACTGAATGATTCATCTTATTGATATAATAGATAATGGAACTGGAGAGGAAAATTAACCACTAGTTACTTCTCGCATCGAGTACTCGCATAAATGGAAAACAGATCATTTCGACTCGGGGGCTGTTTCGGGTGTTGACGGAAGAATTCATCCTTCTCGTCAATAATACCTTTCTCCTTTCTTGAAAAGGCATAGGTTTGCCCTAAAATGCATGTAATTAATTATCAAATCGCTTAAGGAACTATATCTCATCACTTTAAGATAAATCCTAAGATGATATTGGCAAAATGTTGCCATTTGGCAACATCCGGCCGTAAAGGGTTAACGAAAGAACTATTTCAAGTAATAAATCTTTTTCTAGTACAGACTCTGTGCATAAGATAGACTCCAGTTGAATACGAAAACCTATGAAAGAATTAGTGCTCTTAGACTGTTCGTCTTAGATTAAGGTTGTTTTACTAGAATTGCAGGCTGTTGTACGATGAACGCCAGTCAATCGAATGATGTTATTTTGACCTAAAATTTTGGGCACTGAGAGGTCTTGTTGTGATGAGAATCCATTGGTAATTTCAAATCAAAAGAATGTTGTTCTCGTGGAATATTAGATTTCCAACGATCAATCATGTTCTGCGAAAGATTTCAAAATCTTAGACTTTTTATAAATTTTAATATCTTATGAAACAAATATTCTTTTAAAATGAAATTGTCAGGACATTCCTATCACAACCAGATCTATCTATGGGCAAAATTTTACGTCAAAATACCGTTATTCGATTGGTTGATGTTCATCGTACAACAGCCTACAATTCAAGTAAAACAATCTTAATCCATGATGGAAGGTCTAAAAGTGCTAATTCTTTTAAGGTCTTTTCGTATCCTACTAAAGTATACCTTAGGATAGAGTCTGAAGTAGAAAACAATTTACCAATTAAAATGGTTCCGTGATAAATATCATAAATGTCTATTCCGCCTGAGAAACTGTCGTTACTGTGATGATTTTTGAGAAATTCATCGAAAACTTGTTCCTTCGCTGTGCTACACTATCACAATTACATTGAACCTATCGAATTCACCAGGATTCTAACTGTTGACTTATCTTCAAATCGATCTCTCGTGAGTTTTGAAAAAGACTTCATTAGAAACAGTGAAATATTTTAGAATAAATTTTCATTAAGAAAGTTTATTGAAATAAAAAAACTGCCTTAAATAAAACTCATTCTTACCTTCAAATCAATAATAAGTCCTTCAAATGGTCTATATGCCGTATGTATAACAAGTTGAAAATTAAGTTTTTCAATAAGTAATAATTCATATGATAAAAGTATATCAGCTGTTTGATCAAGATTAGAACTATTTTTAATATTACTAAGAAAATCTGTTATTGGTATTCGTAATTCTTCTGTTTTACATGTTAAATAAACACATATTAAACTAAAATAAAAAATTAATAGAAAATTTTTTTTCTTTTATTTTAAAAATTCTATTTACTATATGTCTTTTGGATGATAATCCATAACAGAATTATTTAAATAAAATCGTTTAAAATATTGCATACAAACAGCCTATTAAAAAAAAAACAACATAAATTGTTTTTGTTTGTCTATAAATATAGAAATTTTTCAATACATACAATAGCCATTTTTGTCATAGGTGGTTCAAATTTTTCACAAAAATCTTTTAATTGTAATTCATAATAACGTAAAACCATAGCTTCTTCATCAACTGTTAAACAATTCGTAGAATTCTATTTATAAATAAATAATTATTTTCTATATTTATTTAATATGTTTTTTTTTTTTTCTTACATTTTTTTGAACGTATTCATTATTAGCTTTTGTACGTAATTCTTTTAATTGTTCAACAGTAAATAACCATTTATTATATTGTGTACTTAAATGATACATCTAAAAGAATAAACGTAAATATGTTGTTAATGCAACATGACAAGCTGGTGTAATTGAAAGAAATGTTTGAGAAGAATTTAAAAGATGAGATATTTTATCCAAAGGCCAAAATTTTAATTCACTTGTTTCATTTGCTTCTATATGTGTTTGAAGATCATAACGTTGTTGTAATTCATTCGATGTCATTGATGTTCTAGAAAGATAATAATATTAAGATTTAGAAAATTTTCACACTTATAATTAAATAAGTCTTAAACTTTATTATTTATCTGAAAAACTTTTTATTTTATTTAAATATTGAAAATGTCTCATGAGTTTGTGAGATATTTAATCGATAGAATAATAACTTAGAGCAGATAAGTTTACGATACGTATTTCATCTGTTTATTATAGATGTGTTGACTACTTTATAAAGAGTTTGTGATGAGATCTTAGAGACAAATATCCAAGATAAATATATAAGGATAAAACAATTATTGACAGACGACGAGTAGCAAACGAAAATACCTGTATAAAGAAGGATACACATGATCGAAAGATACGAGAGAAAATATGTAAAGTGATAGAGCAGAAATGAAAGAAAAACTAAAAATATAACTGACAACAGATGAGATGAGCGTATGATTCTAAAACTTCTTAACAAGTTATTGTGCTGAAAATTTTTGGCTGATAAAGTAAAAAGAATTGTTTGACTACAAATAATGTCTTCAAAAAAAAAAAGATATTATCGATAATTTTTATTGTATTTGTTTATGTTACAATAAAACCTTTTTATGTAAGCACATTCTTATACTTAGCATTCTATAGGTCTGTTCAAGCGAGTTTCGTTATGAATTTACCTTTCAAATATGATCATTTTATTATTCTGAGTAGTAGACATTGATTTCTAGTCCAAGTACTGATTTACTTCTGCTTTTTAAAAGTCAAATTGATAATTTGTTGGAAAGAAGAAAAATGATTATAACAAAGAAGCTGAAAGTCTCTTAATGATGAGCATTTCCATAAAATGAGTATCTTGAACTGGTTCTGATGGTGTTCATATGAGAGAGAGATTGTATTGATTTATAGAACGTATTTGTTTTTGATGAAAAACTATTGTCAATTGAACAATGTTCTTTTTCATTGAGAAAGTAACTAATTTTTTTTTATTATGATATGTTTAAAATTGATACATGTTATTTGAAATTTTCAATTCAAGAATTATTCTTATTATCAACTTCATTAGTTTTATTTGTTCTTTATTATTAGTGAGCAGCAATCTTGGATTACCTATCAGTTAAAGTAATTTTCCCTCACGGTAATAGAAGTCTCAAGATCTTATATTCGTGCGTACAGAGTTTTCTGTGACTGCCTTCTACTATGTTTCAAATTATTTTCATTTTGGAAAGAGAGTGTTAGGATTTACAAAGTCTACAATATTGACTTCAGCCTTGTTGGGCTAATTTTTTTGAAAAATTAATCAATGCAAAGAAGTCTTCTAAAATACCCAATACATCTTTCTTCCAAGGAGGCCATACATTGTATATGAGAGGAAGTTATATAGTCAATATTTAATATCCTATGGTGTCACCACGTCTTACAGATATATGCTCTCAATTCAATTACTAAGGCACGTTCTGAAACAGAAAAAGATACTTTTTTTTTTACAAAAACCAGAACTATGAATTGATAGGAAACAGAGCAAGTGACATAATTCAATTAATTCTAATTAAATTATTTACTAGCTTATATTTAATGGAAAATAATTTGATTTCCTTCATACCTAAGGCAAAATTCAATAGCCGGTCGACCATATTGAGGTTGATTGCGCACGACAGCAATAACAAAGAAAAATGAATCAATAAGAAGACTATTTCGATCAACATTTGTTTCATCAACACATTCAGCTATTGTTGATGAAATAATTTCTTCGATGATATTTTCTTTTGAATATGTTGTTAAATTTCTAAAAATAAAAGCAAACAAGTTTTTCTTATTAAGTTTATTGTTGTTTGTTTTTTTTTTCTAAAATATGTTGCAATTTCCGAAATTAACAACGTAATTTCGAGGGAAATCTCCTGATTACCGATTCGTACCAAAGAATTTTTCCGGAAAGATCAGAAATTTCGGCATTTGTAAGTTTTTGAAATTATTGAAATTTCTACGTACTAATGATAAATATCTTCTAAATTCAATATGTATAGAAAAGACTTCAAACCATAGAAGATAGGTATAGTCCGTATCTTCACATGACGAAATAACCAAATATCTTTAGTTCACCAAAAATAAAAACTACAATGACCGTCAACTACGAACATTGACTGAAAAAAATAGATGAATGATACCACAAACAAAATTCTAAAAGTCAATTACTAAGAACTCAAATAAATTCATGTGTTCTAATTTTCATAAAAGAAATCTTTAAGATTTTTGAGTTGTCTTAACCCTTTCCGACCCGCTACCAGAAGACTAGTAACACAAATATCTTTTATAGCAAATTTGTAGTTCTCTTATCGTGGAGATATCAAATGTGTAGTTGTTGGAACAAAAAAGTTTTTCGTTACTAAATGGTTTGTTGTTGCCGTTTGGCAACATCCGGCCGTAAGGGGACAAAAATTTTGAAAAAGTCAATTTTTTTTTGTTTATCAAAATTCGATATTTTGTGGCCTTTTTTGAATCCATACCTTCATATCATAGCACAATTTGTCTTTCTGCCCGTCTTTTGCAAGCCAAAGCTGAAATATCTCCAGAATATTGTAAAACTTTTCGAAAAGATGCAAAATTAGCCAGTTTTTTTCCAGGGAATTTCTAAAATTCTAGAAAGATTTAGAGGATTCTGTAATAGTCTGTGTCGGAATACCCATAATGCTCTGAAACTTTTAGAATTTCCTTGAATTTTAGAACTTCTCTAGAAGAAACTGGCTAGTTTGGCATCATTTCACAAAGTTTTAGAATATTCTGGAGATATTTCAGCTTTGACCTGTAAAAAAACGGGCAGAAAGACAAACTGTGCTGTGATATGAAGATATAGATTCAAAAAAACCACAAAATATCGAATCTTGATACACAAAAAAATTGACTTTTTCAAGATCTTTGTCCCCTTACGGCCGGATGTTGCCAAACGGCAACATCCTCATTTTTTATTGTTCGGATTTATTCTATAATTCGACTTAGTGATCCAGTAGATTATAGATCCCTGCAGGAAAATTGAATACTAATTGCATCGTCAATTGAATGTTCAGGCATAAGGAAAAGTAATTATTTCGATTCGGATGCTCTTTTGTGGCATCGTGAATTGAGTCCTTCATCTCCTCACTAAAAGCTTTTATTTTTCTTATGAATGCATGAATTTACGCAGAAATGTATTGGCGTAATTATCAATGTGTTAAAAAAAATTATACGTCATTAACTTAAGTCAATCTGGCAGAAACATTGACTTCATGTTGCCAAACGGCAACATCCGACCGGAAAGGGTTAAGAAGCAGTGTTTGCTTTCTATTCTTTATTATTAATACATCAAAGTTATAAATAACACCCATTCTTAAGTGCGTATCACTATTCACTCAATTACTCAATTTCCAAAATACACAACAACAAATTAAGCATATGATCCATGAAAATTTAACCATGAAATATTTAATATCTTATGCAAGTAAGGTTGAGATCAGAGACTGAAAACGAACCGAACCGAGTTCAAGCCAATTTTCTGAGCAATAGTCGAATGTTATGTAACTTGAAATGAAAAATGAGTCATTTACTGATGTGTTGAAACATCTTAAGATATAGCGAAACAATGTATTTCATCATTGCAAGCGAAAGAAAGAAAAACAAAATTGCGTAACTGTTGCCAATTCTTTTCTGTTCTGTCCTGTCGGATAATATTCGAAATTATGAAATTTTTCTTTCGTTCTGCTACTGCCTGTTAGATCTAAATTCGTCTATACTACAACTGTTTTTTTTTGTTCTCTTAGTACTTACGAAAAAAATGAAAATGAAGATATAACACTTTTTACTCCATACAGCCATCACTAGATTGATTACACTATGAACAATTTGAAAAAAAATGATGCCGTCAGTGAAGATAAAACGAACTTTCTTTATTGTTTGACATGCATTATGTTATTTCCGTGTATTGCAGTCTTTTGTTTCCTTTTCAGAAATGTTACACTGATTGTGTGCATGACAATATATCACCTCTATGCAACATAATTCCTTTATTCTTTTTTTCGTAAAGTTCACCATTTTTCTACAGTGCGATGAAAAACTCTGGATACTAGTGTGCGATTAATATCAATACTCAAAGATTGTTGATTCTCATGTATTAATTTAAAAAAATTATTTTAGTCCACAAATGTATGAATCAGTATTAGTTCATGCAAATATCAACTCTAATGTGACACCTTTGATCATCTGAGAAACAAATTCTGATGTATAGTCTACTCTTGATACGGTGGAACTATTGCTATTTTAATTCGAATTGAACAGCTTACGAGCTGATTTTTCCATAGACGAGCCGAACCGAACTCGATCAAGAAAAAACCGGTTCGATTCGGTCTCTGGTTGAGATATCATGTACATTTGTCTATCAAATTTATCACTTACATCCTTCTCACACAAAAAATTAATTTTAAAAGCAATTCTATTTTACTGATTTACCTTCGCTATTCTAAGCAAATTATGTATATCAAGGAAGAGAAGTTTTCTTCCATAAACATCTATTATTGTCAAAAGACATAAAATACATAGAAACTTACAAAATTGACTTTATTAAAAGGAATGAGATTTCTTTTGTATCTCAGAATTTATCCACAGGAATAAACTGCTGTTAAGAAATTCTACAAACTTTCTCTAATTTTTTAGTAATTTTTTCTAACTATGATATATTATCAACATGACTCTTCGTATTATTAGAATGCAATGGCAAAAGATATGTATACACTATGCTTTTGAAATATATCAAGACCTTTCAGAAGATAACTGAAATTTGTTCATCGATCATGAAACTTTTAGAAACTTTAATAATATCCGGTTGATGCTCGAAGTATCCTATATAATTTTCTTAGAATTTATTTCCTATGAATCAATTATGACGGATGTTTCTCGGAAATTATCTACTTATGTGATAGTAATTTCGGAAATTCTGAATACGGTTGTTTTTTTTCTACCTTGGCTCAGCATGACCACCAGGTATATCATACATATTTGGTAGATCAATACAAGCAGAACTTCGTTTAATTAAGACAATATAATCATCAGATGTAATGAGAAGACAACCAACACCGAGAGGATGTGATAAATGATCCTCTTTGATATGTTGACGAATGTCATCAGGTAAACTTTGTTGTTGAGTACAAATAAATGATTTATAATCAGTTAAACCTAAGTTAAGAATAAGTTGAATTGAATTATTATTATCATTTGTTCTCGTTTCAATAGAATGTAATCGAAATTTCGATTCATTATATAAAATGCGTCCTTGTTTAGCATCATTAAGTAATTCATTCCATTTTTCATCTAGTTTTTTCTGTATATCACTTGGTAATGGTTTCGCATTATATAAATCAGTATTAAAATTCACTGAAAATTCATTAAATCTTAATGGTTTTTTTAAATTTGATAAATCAATCCAAGTAGACGACATTTATATATACTAAAAACAATGAATTCATTCAATAAAAAAAAAAGAACTAAAAAAAAAAAATTTTTTTGTTCAAATATAACTATCTTTTATTTAAGAACAAGAAAAAAAAACAAACAATTCATTGTCCTAGATAATGATCTTTCTTTTTTAATACTTCATATTTTTCCCAATATGAATTATATTGTTCGAATTCTGGTCTTAATGTTGGATCAACAAGTAATGGTTCACGTTTAGTTACAGCTACAGTTGGATATGATATTAAACCAGTCATTCGTGCTTGTCGTATTAATGTATGTAATTTTTCGTTTTGTTTAGGACATAAACCAGTTATTTCAGGCGAAAGAATTGTACCATCTTTACGAAGATATTGACCAAGTACAAGAACATCCTGTTTTGTTTTTATGAAATACAAAATTTTATTTTATTCGTAAGAGCTTTTTTTTTTATGTTTTATCATACTGTATGTTGAATATGAATTGATCGTCGATCGAGTTTACACCAAGTACAAACTTCTTCTGGTCCAGATAATTTTAAAACATTTTTTTCATTGTCATCAATATATTCACCTTCGTACTATGAAAAAAATTATAAATTAAATATATAGAGAATTATTTGAACATACTGTTATCACATTGCCTTGAACTTTTTCCGTAACTTAAAAAAATAAAAATAAAAATTTATAATTTATTATTTTATGAGTAAATATTATCTAGTAATCACACTAGTGAAAATAATAAATTGATTTAGAGATATTTGTCGTTTTTTTGATGTTTCCGATTGTGAGAAATGGATTATTTCTCTTTGTAAAATTCTAATTTCTCATTTTAGGATTGACATAGTTTCTGTAGTGGTTAGACATGAAAAGTAGATTTTGAATTTATAAAAATGTACTCCACATATGTAGAACATTCTAAACTACCGCAAAAATTGAGACATCTGCTGAAGGTTCACGTAAGCGAAAAATCTAACAACATATTCATCATTATTTTAAATATTTTATTCACAATTGAACGTGATGTAACAAGAGAAACTGTCCAATTGATTAATAGTGTTTGATTGAAGACAACATACATCATGTATATTCTTATGAGCTGTGAACACTCCCAAAAGATTTCGAGCTTGTAGCTTATTTCCATGGAATACTGAGTTTTTTTAGTTTTTAGGTCAAATGCCTTGGTCTCCTTTGGAACGCTAGAAAAAGTGATGTTCGAATTTCGTTTGCACACAAAAATATCTTAACGAAAATAGTTTATTGTAAATGTTTCAGATCTTTTATTTATTCATACTTTAAGATACGACTATGATGAAAGCGTATCTTTTACACATTTCAAATAGATATAAACTTCTGAAAACATGTTAAAACATTCTAATCGTGGTTTTCATTTGCCTTTTTTTTTTTGCATCCATTCAGAAGACATCAAAATTAACTGCTTTCATCCTAAAAGATATGGTCTGACGCTTAGAAATAACAAGTTTTGCATCTAGAAAACCTGCAATATTTATTTTCTGTAAGTTTTTGATGTTTTTTAAGGATACAAATGATTTTTTTGATAAGTGACATATGTCAAAAAAATATTATGGTCAAACTTTTCCGATGTTTTGCAGATGCAAAATTTGCCTTTTTATGGGACTTCATATGCTTGTTTTATGATGAAAGTGGCTGGGTTTTACTGTTTTCTAAATGGACATGAAAATGCTCAAACGAGCTGCTGTTTTTTTGTTTCAAGATTGGAACAAATCAAAAGACCTTTAAGTTTTACAATAAACTATTCTGACTAAGGTCTGTCTCTGTGCAAAGTTTCAAATCGACATTCACAAATTAGTTTTTTTCTCGTATTTCTAAAGAGTACTATGACATTCAATTTAAAAATACCGTAAAAATGCCGTATCTCCACAGTAATAAGCTAAGGACATGAACTTTATTCAAAGTATTCATAGCTCATTTGGATCTACATAACGTATATATCCTCGACACAAAAGGATTAGAAAAGTTGAAGGACTTCTCTCATAACATAGGACTACGACATCAACTTCAAACAAAAACCATAAAAATTTAATATTTCCGCATCAATAAGTTAAGAATCTGAACTCTTATCACGATTTTCATAGTTTATTAGAATCTATGGAACACATATAGTTCCAATTCTACAAAAACTAATCACTTAAAAGACTTCCCTAGTAAACATGATCGATTTGAATCACTATAAAAGTTTTATGAATGTTAATTTTCTTTAATTTATATACGATCAAAATTCTTCTATAAATTTTCTTTCTGCATTACTTTTCTTTAATCCAACTGGTTGTGTTAAATGAAACAATCGTTTCGATGATAACAGAACATTGTTATTAATCAATCTAAGTGTTGATAACAAATAAGACATCTGAAAACATATATTTTTAGCTAATAGCCTAGTCTTTTGTTTTTTTTTTGTTTTTAATATTTTATTTCTAGAAAACATAAATTTATATAGATAGATATTTGTCGTGCAGAAGCAAAAAAAAAGAGAAATACCAAGATGCATAATAAATAAAGGCACATAGGATATACAAATACATAAAACAGAAACATGTTCTTGGAAATAACTAAACCATAAAAATAAGAAAAAATGAAAAAAAAAAATTTTTTTTTTCTTTTTGTTTTTCGAGATTCGATTTACAAATACTGTTTGTTAACACATTCGCGCATTCTACTACAATATTGATAGTATTTTGGAACATTGCACACAAAAGATTTTTCTTTTTTGTTTTTTTTGTTTTTGTGTTAAATTGAATAAAAAGAAAATAAGAATCATTTAAAATATGTGCGTTGAGCAAGCTACACATAAAATAAACAAATAAGCAAAAACGAAAAGCTCAGTGTTATGTTAAATGAGATAGAAAAAAAAATATACATAGAGATTCTCTAATAATAATAGATCGACAAAACAATAATGAATAAAAATAAAAATTACATGTCATTGAATTTAGTTTTTTTTTTTGGAAAAAAAATATGGACATCTGATGATTAGCATATCATCTATTGTTCATCTTCTTGTCTTAATTTCATTTCGAGATTACGAAGAAATTGTTTTGGAGTTATGATTTGATCACCGCCTAGAAAAAATATAAAAAGAATGGAGAATTTTTTTTGTTTTTATTTAAATCATTGTTTAAAACTCAAAAAAATGAAATTTTACTATTACATACCGATAAATACTTCCCATTTTTTCAAATTACTTTGTGTTACTTCATAGGCACAACGAAGTTCATTATAAGCAACACCACCAAGTATAAATACAATTAAACGTGGACCTGAACGAACGGCACCTCGACGAGTTTGCATCCAACTACCATATTCTCGAGAACTAAAAAAATGTTCTTTCTTATATATTAAATCAATTTTTGATTGAAAAGAATTTTGTTCTAATTGATTAATTTTTTTTTTGTCTGAATATTTAAGATGAGCATAACTGCTCTGATTTTCGATAAAGAAGTAAACAATATATTTCATGTTTGTAAAATCTCTACTACGTAATTATTTTCAAAGCTTAATCTTTATTGATTAGTAGTAGTACGTCACGCGAACTGTTTTTATATCAAATACATTATTCTAATTAAATGTAATACTTAAAAATAATTAAAACTATAATAATATTGTCAATCTTTAACCAGATTTTAGTTTACATATTATTAATCTTCTTATAGGATTAATACCTTTGAACAGCATAAGAAGTTGCAAGATTTCTTTGTCCACCAATAGATGGAAATTGTCTTGAATCAAGTTTATCATCAATAACATCCTTACAAATAAAAAATAAAAATAAAAATATTAAAAATAAATAGTGAAATTTTTTTTTTTTTGGTTTTTGAAAATCTTTACCTCCATAATATCTTTTACATAAGGTGTCCATCTTGAATTTGTAAATGTTTGTTCTGTACGTTCTTTTCTTGCTTGTGGAATGTTTTTACGTCGTCCGCCCTAAAATGTTAACATTCAAATATAATTATCTATCCTTTCAATCAACAGTCCATCACAATATTTTTTATAATCATGCAAAGTATTCATCTACTTTTTAACTTTTCTTGACATAACTGATGTTGACATACACACAAATAATAAATAAAAGAAAAGGAAAACATATAAGCCCATCCATTGAAGAAGAACGAAATTAAAAATTATATAAAGGATTATTTTGAAATAGTAAAAAAAAAAAAAGGAAGATATTCACTCATGCTTATAAAAAATAATATAAAACAAGAAATCACCGCTGACGATTTTATAAATAATTCCGAAGCCACGTGCAAAGCAGTTGCTCTGCCTAGATCTGGTGAGACTCCACTCTCACGCTGAATATTTTGTTAGATTAAACAAAATGGCAAAACAAAATAACAAAAAATCATTTACATACTCGACTTTGATCTTGAATAATTTGTAATCCAAGATATTGCATATTTGTTATAATATTTTTCTTTTCAGTTGGAATGAATGCATGGCTTAATAATTTATTTAAATTTTCTTCTGTAATACCTACATATACGAAAAAAAAAAAAAGAAATTTGAAATTCATTTTTCTTTTTAGAATAATTTGATATTATATCACTCCAATCTCATTCTCGATTAGTCAATGTATGTTTTTTTAATCAGCATAAAAACAAGTATTAGCAAAATCATTTTCGTTTTTTTTTCGATACCGTATGCCTCAGGTGTTGTACAACAATAAGCTGAAAATGAATAGATTGAAATTTTCTTTTCTCGTTTTAATTAAAATTACCATTTTTATGTAAAATATATAACATTATAATACGTAATTTATCTTCAATAGCAATAGCAGTATCAAGTAATAATGGCACAATATTGCGCATATGATCTTTGATTCGTTCACCTTCTGGATCAGTACCCATTGCTAAGTTCTAGAAAACAAAAAAAACAATAAAAGTTTTTGTACCAATCTTTTATTCAATATTATTATAGTATAGAATTATTTGGATTCTGAAAAAAGTATTTATTGTTCTTACACATGTTAAATGAAGAGAAAAAGCTCTTTTTACTACATGAAATGATTGCTTTTTTTTAACAATGTGAAATTGTTCAGGGTTTAAAAAAAAAGATATTAGTATTGTGTTCTTTTTCGTTTTTTTAGTAAAAATATATTGAGTACTGAGATGAAGAATGTAGAATTATTCAGATTATAGATTTATGAAATAGAACTTGTTTTTATCGGAATTCAGATTGTGACGAAAGATATCTTTTCGGCGTACAAGAAAAGCAATCAGAAAGTAGAACAAAAAAAAATGAATTTTTTCTACAGAGATTATTTTAAGTAATTTTTATTATGAAAAAAAAAATCTTTTTCAGTAATTTATTTGCTCTTATAAGAATGTTTTCATGTCTTCGTTTAGATTTTATTTTACTATTCCAGAACAATTTATTTATATTGAACATTTTTCTTTTGGTATAAACGATCATGTTATATCTTATTTAATTATTATAATATCAATATAATCGAAATTTTCGTTTAAAAGTATCTCATAGATAATTCTATTTAAAATTGAATTACCTGTTCAACCGAACATAATTTGTCTCCTGAATCTTTGGTATATGTATTCATACATTGTTCAGCAATATTAAAATGAAGTGCATATGCATTTAATTCTTTTTGATATTGTGGCATTTTTTTAATCATTAAACTATATCAAATAGAAAAACGAAAAGAAAAGTCAAAAGAATGTATTTTATAATTTTATTATTATTAATAACACATACGAAAGATCTTTCATTGTCGTACGTTCACTACGATCTGTATCTTTAACACGTTTTTGTATAGCAAAATCTTTAATCTTCGTTGTGATACTTCTTAAAAAAGAAAAATAAACAAATCATCAGAGACATAAAATAGAAAAACAAAACTGACTTTGTAACAGCAGCAATATGTTGATGACGAAGTTCAGTCCAAAGTTCATCATTTTCATCTAATAAAACTTTTTGTTTTTGTGCTGGATTAATTTTAGGATCAGCAGCAGGTGTTTGTACTTCATATCTAAATAAAAAGAAAAAAAAAAAAATTTTTTTTTGTTTTTTAAATTGAAACTAATTGCAAAAGAAAAAACATCATACTCAAAAACGTCATTCTCGATTTTTAATAAATCATGTGCCATTGCTTGGAATGTTAATTCATGAAGTAATGGTGAAACAGCATCAAAACCACGATCAAGTAAAAGCAAAATAGATTTAGCTTTATCAGTACCCTATTTATGAAAACAAAAAAAAAGAACAAAATTTGTATATGTGAAATAAAACTATTGATTATTTACTTCGCCCATAGTTGCATCATCAGCTTTATATTGATTTAATTTTTGTTGAACAGCCTGAGCAAATTCAGCCATTTTTTCATTCTCTCTTCAAAAATTAATAAAAAAAATAAAAAGTCAATAAAAAAAAAAAAATATCTTACACTCTATATCGTATTGTTGGATATTCACCAAGTGTTGCACATAGAGTAGCTATTTGTTCAGCAATAACATCAAGATGTGCATTTCGTTGTGGAAGTGGTGTTGGATTATATGTAATATAAAATGTATCAGGTGAATCCAATGTAAATACCTTTGAAAAATATTTCAATAGATTTATATTAAAATAACAGAACTTTTTTTTTTTTTACTTGTCGTTCATATGGTAAAAATGCAATGTTCACCTCTCGTAATGTTTTAATATATTTTGCACATTTTGATTGAGTTAATCGTGAAAATAAATCAGCATTACAAGCTAGAAACATATTAAAAATTTACTCGTGGGAAATAAATCGATAGGTAAAGTTTTAATAAAATACTCTCAAGAGGTTTTTATAAGAGAATTTAAGAATAATAACTAAAAATGACAATTATATTTTTCATGGAAAATAAGTTTGAATTCTTTTAATTCAAGAGATAAAATAAGACCAATTTTCTATTCAATTTAATAATAGTTTTTTTATTATTAATAGCTTATTTATATGCAAAGAAAACTATTAGTCAAATATATCTATTTGCAAAAACAAAAACTAATTTTCATATTTTTCTTCGTGAATATTTCTTTACATAAACACTTCATAGAATTATTGCGTCTCTTAAATAAGAGATCATAATCATTTACAACATTAATATCGAATATTTCAATAAAAACTCATTCAAGTTTATTGATGTTGTTGTTTTTTTTTGTTAGCTTTCTATTTTCAAGAGTATATCTCACAGCTGATCAAATATTTTCTATCTACAGTTGTTAACTATTGAACCAATGATTAGATGAGTACTACTATTAATAATATGCTTATCAATATAATGAACATATTTGAGGTTCATTCTCTTGTTGTCAATGTTAATTATCGTGATATTTTTTTCCAGAAAAAAAAATACAACAAATGCCATGTCTCTTCAAATTATTAACAAATTTTCATTTAATTCTTAGAATATTCTCTTTTTATTAAAATTATTATATGGATTGACAACCTTTTTTTTTTGATCTTGTGAGAATGTAATTGATTATATGCATGCATACTTTTTATATAAACTAAATTTATTTGTTCGGTTTTCTTTATATAATAAAAACAAAATTTTTCTGTCAGTTTTGGTTTCATGCTTCATAACCTTTCTACATTCTTACATGTTTGTGTCAATAATGTAATAAAAATGAATAATAATATTTCTTGTCAAATACAGCATGATGACTCATTTAATTTATAAATATTCAAAGCTTTGCTTTGTCTATTTTTTCGATGATTAATAATCAAAATAAAGAAAATCACGTCTACGATTGATTCATACAACATGAAAACATTAGCAAAAAAAAAAAGAAAATTCCTACTTGTCTCCAAGGGTTGCTTTTACGTAAATAGCTCTATATCACATAGAAATAAAAGTAACAATGACATGATAACAATAGATTAAGCATGTATTTATGTGTATCTACAACATACACTTAATCAATACTGAACGTCTTTATAAACTCTTTTATTCTGAAACGTTTTAACAAATCAACTAAAAAAAAGTCTAATAAACTTTTTTTTTTCAACTATCTATGTATGCAGCATTCTATTTTAATAATTATACTAAATAAAATTTAAAATTTATTGTCTCATAGGAAAACTTTTTCAACAAATTTCATTATACTTTTATTTTTACCTTCAGTAAAAAAGACATGAGCAGCTTTATACTTGGGTACTAATGCATGACTTTTATCAAAATCATTAATAAGTTCATTAATTGACTAAATGAAATAATTAATTCAAATAAAAATTAAAAAAAAGGAGAGAAAACAAAAGCAACTAATACTTTTTCATTTGGTTGAATAAAATAGACAGCTTCAAGCATTCCTAATGGTTCACGTCTTTTCATAATATCTTCAACAACTAAAAAGTAAATATTATATTATTTTAATTAATTGATTAATTAAACATATATCTATTATACTTGTTATTCCTTCTGACATAATATCATGCATTTTACATGATGCTGATATAATTCTTGTTGCTAAACGATCCATAACTAAGACTTTCCAATCATTTCTTTCTTTTTGTCGAACAGAGTCACATCGTAACATTTCATTTATTAATTCTAAAAGAATTTATTTTGTTTGTATCTTTTTTTTTTAATTCAAACAAAAGAAAACTATCTCTTTTCGTTTCATACTTGTTCCGACAAATTTTTGTAAATTGGATGTTGTCATTTTTTTTTTATGTCAATTGATTTTTAATTACAAAAAAGATACAAATTATAAATATTTAAAAAAAGAAAAAGAAAAACAAGGAATGAAATGAATATCGATCTAAAAAGAAAATACAGATGACGTCAAGTTGTCATGAATTATATTATTTGTTCAATTAAAAATAAGTGAGCTGAATCAATTGGAATCAACCAATGGTTTTATTGAGGCTAAAAAAATATCTTTATGATATTTAATCTAATTTATAAATGCATTTATTGAAATGATATTTTTTTTTATTGGTAAATTTTTTAAACCAATAATAAAAAAGAATATGATTCGTCGTTCGTTCGATTATCCTCTATGGATATTTTTCTGTTTACATCGCAATTTATTTTAGTACGTTGCTGAGAGAATTACGAAATTGTTAGATTTTCTTTTCTTTTTTATCATGAGTCATTGAATGAAAAAGAGGAGGCAAAAAAACATTGATTTCTTTTTTCTTTTCGTTTCTTTTTTTTTTTTCGTAGATGAAAAATCAAAATTCGATTTCAAAACCAACTGTTATCACTAAACCGCCCCCATCTGTGTCAGCAATATCATCATCAAAAAAAGAAAAATTAACAATAGATAAGAAAATGGAATCAGAAACTTATCAACAACCTTATTATGATGATAAAATTCAGCAATATAATGATTTTTCATTCAATACTAGTGATATTTCAACAACAGCTGAAACTCCTTTAACACCACTTACTGATAAGGTAAAAAACAATCTGATTAGAATATTGTGTTTCATCACTAATTGAACTGAACACTTGATAAAATCAAAGTTTAACTAACGATAAATTTAAAAATTTTATTGCCATCTGTCGTTTTTTCTCTCTTGCAACTAAAACATATCGAAATCGATACATTACATATTTTTGTTTTATGTTAATTCAAAGAAACAATCATATGTTTACATGTTTGCCTATGAATAGGACAGCACTCTTGATAGTTTTTCGAGACTGAAGTTTTAACAGACAATCTCCGACGAATTCTACCTAGAAGATAGTTTTTCGACAATAGCTTAATTGAACATACGAAATTTCGATCTTATGTTAGTCATTCGTCAATTCTTTGAATTGATATTTCAATAAATTAATGATTGTTGAAATAATTAAAGAATTTATCTTAGTTTTTAATGTGATATTATTCGAATGAGAAACATTTTCATCAATCATTGAAATTGTATCATTGAACAAGAAAAAAAAAACAAAAGACAAAATTAAGATTATTTTCATATAAAATCATTGATTTCAATCAATCAAATTCAATAGATAAAACAATGATATATATATGATAACAATATATTTGAATAGGAAATAATGGGCTTGTCATTTCTTTTGTTCAATGATTGGTCAGAACAATAATATCAATATTATATACAAGTCATGGCTCGCGGCTACAATATCCATTAGATACTTAATATCATGATGAAAATTTTCAAAGATTTTGTTTATCAAAGAAACGAATTATTTGAATATACATATATAGATAAATTTCATTGATGTTCTATATATTGTCTAATCTTATCTTGATTGATTGAGTCGATAAGCATATAATCTTTAACTTTTCAAATTGATTGAGAAGGTGCATGAGAATGTAAATACAGCTGACTGATTTCAAAACACTTTGTTTTCTTTTTATCTATGTATAGGAAGCAAAAGAACAAGAGATTATTATCTATGAATTTCATTTTCCTGTTGATTTATGTGGTCGTCTTATTGGTCGTCAAGGTGTTCATGTTGATTATATTAGACAAATGACTCAAGTTGATTTAGTTGTACGAGATGATGCTGTTTCATTTGAAAAACAAGTTGTAGCATTACATGGTTTGATCAAATTTATTTTGAAATATATTATAGTTTTTTTTTTTTCTTTTTTAAATTAAAATGATAACTAATAGGTCGTCGAGTAGATGTTGAACAAGCAATTGAATTAATAGCTAAACGTTTTCCACCTGATCGTTATCCACAAGTTGCTTTTAAACCTATTAATAAAAAAATTGTTGTACGACAACGTCCACCTGAACGTGTACCGGTTCCTCAATCTGTTGCTCAAGTATTATATAAATAAACAAAAAGAAAAATATAGACTCTATTTTTGTTTTATTTATTTAGCTTTATTTACCTGATGGAATACCTACAGAAGTACTTGTTACAAGTGTTGTTTCATGTAATCATATATTTGTTCAACAAATTTTACATCCATCATATGCTGAACTTGCACGTCTTGATAATTCAATGTCAGTTTTTTATCATCATACGGAAATGACACCACTTTTACCTCGACCTATTCAATGTAAAAGAACGTTTTTTTTCTTTTTGGAAAAAAAAAATTTCTTTTAAATTTTTAGCCGGTGTTATATGTGCAGCACCAACACAAGCTGGTTGGTTTCGAGCATTAATCACAGTATATAACAGTAATGATGATATGGCTATGATTAAATTTCTTGATTATGGAGGTTATCTTTATGTACATGCAAATTCTCTACGTCTTCTCAGGTAAATTTTTTTGCTATTTTTTTTTCTTTTATGATAATAAGTCAAACAAGAACTCGAACTTATGATTGTTTAGACAAGATTTTATGATTATTCCATTTCAAGGAGTTGAAGTCTATCTCGATAATGTTGTTCCAGCTGATAGTAAGTATTCTTCATGTTATACCTACAATTCGAGATATAAATTAGAGACAATGAATATTATAATTGTAGGATAGCATGACCTGAAATTTATTCTTTTTGTATTTGTATAACATTTCAGTAAATAGTGAATATATTTTTTACTGATTTTTCTTTCTTTAAGAATAGTAGAACAAATATCTCAAGATTTGTAGAATCTTTGAAATAAAATAATTAGAAGACTATTATCATAAAATAAATTTTGATATTAATACTTTCAAATCTCAGTATAGATCTAGATTTCTTTATCGAAATGCATTCATAGTCAAAAATACGCTGTCTAAGGACGTTTCATGATTCAGAATCACAGACTTAGTGTACAACTTAAAAATTACTCGGCCTAAGGAAAAATAATGTATTACGAAGCAGATTTTCATGGATTTAGATTAAACAAGTACCGTCATAAACTAACAGAAATCATGCTTATTATTTTCATATAAGAATGTTGTATATGATAGCAGTTCTGCTTCATATTTTTATGTATATATCCACAATCTTAATACTGAGCTATATGAATGATGAGCATACGTTTTTACATAATACAATATGGTGTGTACTAGCAAATGCAGATTCAGTATTCTTCGTACCGGACCATAAGAAAGCAGACAATGTCATAAGGAGGTGACAAAACCGTCAAATCTCCAGTTATCACATCGCTGAAAAGTGTAGCATGATGAATGGTAGATCGACACTAGGGCTCCGTATGAGATGGGACAAATCCATTCCATGCAAGATTTTCAAAATTATTCTATCCCATAGGACCAACGTTTTTTTTTACATGTCTTTTTCGCTGAAATGTTAATTTAGTTATAATAAAATTATGAAATACAAAATCAAACGATGTAAAATTTAGTTGTAGTGAGAGGGACAAAAGTTTGAAGACAAAATGTGCCTTTATATATCGACTAATAAAGGATCTAGCGAAAATTTCAAAACGTTCAACTAGAATCAGAATTTTGTGCTCTTTCCGAATTGAGATCCAGAATTTTTGTAGAACTCATAGGTTAGGACTTGTGAGCTAATCTTTGCAAGGTCTTAAAATGAAGTTTGGGACGAGAAGGTTGCACTAACAGGTCTAAAGATAAAGAATACGACGATATTCTGTTTGAAATTACTTCTATGATGGTTTTCAGTGATTCTTTGGTACTTTAGTATTTCTTTCGTAAAGAGGCCCATTTCACTTAGTCTCACGTCCTTTTGTTTGACTGCATCAAGTTTGATAGTTTTTTTGGATCAGATCTTAAACAGCAGATGTTCTGCTCAGGAAAGATGTTTTCCATAGCATATGCTGTATTAGCACTTTTTTGCATAGCATTAAGGATAACACTGTCCTACAAAGTATGCAAAGAATCGAGGTTCGTGCAGCAATTTTCCTCAAATGACCGAGTTCATTTTGTAACTCTGGGAATGAAGGAATTACAAAATTGTTACTGTAACTCTTGCCAAAGTTCTCGTTGTTGATAGACACCTTACGGAAAACTAAGGACCAAGATACTATTCTGTAGAGAAATGTTTACTCTTCCTTTTGATGTTTTGAAAAAAATTTTAATTCTACCCTAGACAGTTGTACCGCACTAAAATCCATTTAAACTTTATTTTCAGACCTTTCAAATACTAACTCATAACTCGTTACCTATGATTCACACCAATATTTTGAACTTAGATTCAGAAAAGAACACATAATTCTGATGTTAATTCAAAGTTTGAAAATTTCTGCTTCTTTTCTTAATCGATTGAAAACTCTCAGTCCACCTATTATTAATGAAAATAATGTGTTCAGAAAATTTTAGGATATCTCATCCTATGGAATGGTTTTTTTTGTTCCATTTCATCTCACGTGGAGTCCTAGTTGTCACCATGACTGTTTAGTCTTTGTAGAGAGTATTACATTGAATTTAAAATGATAAATTTTTGTATTTAAAAAAATACCGTATGAAATCGAAAACGAAAGTTCTTTCATGTATAGGTCGAACAAATAAAATACCTACAATCGTGTAATTACTTCAAGTATTTTTCAAAGAAATTGACTTCTCATAAAATTTACTCGAGAATGCATATCATAGATGGATTTGATTTGCCTTAAATTTTGAAAAATCTGATCGAATATCATCTCTAGTAGGTATACAATAGAAAAACAAATATTTAATATTTAGATCAAGAAGATTTTACACCAGAATCAATTGAATTAGTTAAAACAACTATTCTTGGTTCTTGTTTTAAAGCAATGGTTACTGGATATCATTATGATAATACTCCATTTATTCAATTATCAAGACGATATGATTTTGTAAATATTCATAAAAATTAATAAAAAAAAAAAAATTGATATGTTTGTTTGTCTTCGTTTAGCAACGTGTCGTAAATATTGATATTCAAAAAATGATCAATAATCAACAACAACCATCAGCAACAAATGAATCATCATCAACAATAAATGTTATAAATACATCAAATTCGACTAATATTCAACCGATGATTAATCAGTTACAACAATCCGTATCGGATGTATCAACATTATCATCAACAACTAATTCGGATAGTTGAACAATAATGACCTGTATTATTATTATTATTATTATTTGTTTTTTTTTGTGGTATATTCACCGGTTTTGTTCTCTTCTCTTTTCGAATAGGAAAAAAGAAAACAATACGTGATTGTTGCGCGTGCTTTATTCTTTTTTTTTCTTTTTCGTTATTGATGACTTTTGTTTTTCTTTTTTGTTTATTGTTCTTGTTAATTGAGGATGATGATGATATATACATCCTTCGCCTTTTTTTCTTTTTGCTTGAGATAAAACTATTTCATCTATACCTTCACTTTGTTCGGTTTTTTTTGTTATACCATAAAGTTGTGTGACTTTGACTTCTTTTTTAAACGTTTCTTTTCTTTTTTTCTTTATTTCGCTCAGCAAGATATTAAAAAAAAGAAAGAAGAAAATTTTATGATTAATTAATATTCATTTGAAAAATTATGTAAGTAATAAGAGCTATTTCGATCGTAATAAGAAGAGAATTCGATATTGGTATTGATGATTTGGTTTTATTAGGATTTAATGTTGAATAATAGCCAGTAAGACGATAAGTGTGAACGATAATAGGCAACATTTTTCTTTTGTAACGTGAATAAAATAAATAGCGCGTAAAAAAAAAGTTCAAAAAAACAAGAGTATTCGTTTGAGTGATCTTCATTTTCTTTTTTGATTTTATACCATTGTATATAAAATAACATTCAGTAAAGATTTAAATGCAAAACATTTTGAAAAAAGAGAGTTTTCTATATGATAAGATGATGATGTCAATTTTGGTTCATTGAATGAATCTTTTTGTTTTTTTAAATACTCTAGGTGTTATAAGTTTACGTGAGAGCTACTCCAACTAATACTCGTCGTTTGAACTCATAACTGCATCTAAAAGTATGTCTCATGAGATTAGAAAAAAATCTTAAAAGGTTCGTTGCCATGGTCCTTTGGTACTAAATTTAGAACCTTTTTACCTGGTTTTCAACTAGCTTCTAGATATTTCCCGAAAAAACTAGATATTCATACTGACTTCTAGAATATTCTGAAAGATTTAATCGAATAGAATTTTCAAATGAACTTTATTTTGATGATATGTCTGTGAAAAAGAACTATTTTTGACAATTCAAGATATTGACCAAGGAATATTTTTTTTCAGCTGAAATTCCCAGAATATTCTTTTGAAATTCTAGTTAACCGATCATAACTTGGCGTTAACGGTCGATCTAGCAGTTCTCTCTGCGTCTAATATGAGCTCAAACGGCGAGTGCCAATTGGAACAGTTTCGTCATAGTAAATATTACTTAATTTCGCAATACAGAGCAATAACTTACAAAATCATTTTCTTTGCTTCGCATTGGTTGTTTTTATTCTCCATTGTTATGAAATAATTCCAATCATCTTTTGCTTGGAACAAACTTATGCATTAAAATGTGTTGAATTTTCTGAACATCTTTTGATATGACGATGCAATAAAATATTCCAGAGATTTGGTCTCTTTCTTTCTTAAAACACGTACAATATCTAGCGCAAAATTATATAAAAATTATTCGATCAGCGAAGTTTTTTTTTGAACACAACATAAATCTTAATGCAAAAGGTGACAGAAAATTCTTTCGCAATTTTTTTCGATTTAGAAAAAAAGCTTCACCTGAGAAGAAAAATATTCTACATGCTTTCACAACAGCTAATACGAGCATTTTTAAAGCATCTTCATCGATTTTTCATAACGGATGACTATAGTTGAATAAGTAAATTCTATTTCGAAGACAAGATACAGAGTTTATAGGAACAAGGAAATATATAGATTTCTCAACTAAACGATATTATTTAGCGTAGGACATAGCTTCTCTGTAGTTAAAACGATGAATCACTAGAAATTCATTTGAACTATATTACAAATATTCATGTCTCGAAATGATATAAACAGTTTTGAATTGTCAATATGAATTTTCATTCATCTTCAGTGAGCTCCGCAAGGTGGCGATTTGACCTCTATCTTTTACTTGAGATAATTTAAGTTAATGAGCTAGACTTCCGCTAAGATTTGACTGGATAGGATTGACTCGCGGTGAAATCCTTCATTGTTTTTATTTTAATTCAAAGTCAATTGAGGAATTTTAAGATCACTTTGCATCGAATTTATGTAATCTTTTGCAAGTATTCTTTTTTTTTTGATGAGGGTCTCGAGAACGAAGACTCACAAAATAAGCTGATAAACGATCTTCTACTGTCTTATTCATGTATCGAAGAAGTTTAAAAGTTGTTTTAACAGCGTGAATTTGTAGGGGATAGTTTTTCATACAGAACTCTTACATTGGAAATCAAAACAGATTATATCTCATCAACTCTTTACTTTTATTACGCTATAAATAGCAGCAGGAGTACAAAAAAAAGCTTATTACAGTGCCAGTAACAGAATAGACCAGTGTTCGACATGGGTCAAGTTTTTAGTGGCCCGATCCGAGTACAAGAAATTTTTCAAGGCATGACCCGATCCGAACGCAATTTTTTCCTGATTAATACAAACAAAGCTTTAACATTTATATCTTTTAGAATTAATTAGACTTTACTCATTTTAAACAAAAATCAATGTGTATTCTATTTTGGCAAGTTGCACTTTGCCTTGTCCAGCATTCTATTTAAAATTATTTTATTTTATTTCATGTTCTTTTCTTTTCCTTTTATTCTTTTCCTTCTCTTTGATTTGTTTTTCTTGATCGAACGTAGAAAAACAATAACATCTACTACATTCGGAGAAACGTTTGATCGACGTTCGGAGATTATTTGCCCAGCAACACTAAAGCTACGTTCCACGCTAGCTGATGCTGCTGGGACTGTTAAAATTTCGAATGTGAGTTTGGCCAAAGATGGAAAAAACGGACCATTGTCTTCCAAAATTCTCGTACATAACACAAACGATGATATAATACATGCTGCTTTATTCTATCTATTGTCGGCACCAGAATTAAATAGGAGTGGGTGTAGAACGAATATCTCGAGAACGGCAGTAGCTAGCGACCTGCGGCTTTCACCAACTGAAAGAATAGAAGTTGAGACGTCTTTTTCTCTGATAATGTATAAGACAAAATCCTTTTTAAAAGTAATCATCTTCGAAAAACATGCAAAAGAATGCACGAAAGTGACCTTTCATCTAGATGAAATTTTGATTTTGCCCTTGGATTTAGACAGAGGGACTTAAGATCTATAGTTTAAGATACAATGCAAATGGTTCTCCTATTGTATTCTAACATTGAGCAAATGGAATCATATATTTACATGCGGAAATAATAGGGAATTTTACTGATTTTTTACTAAGTTTTCATACTTTTTCTTATAATAGCGTGGATTTTCGATAAAAATGTAATGAAAAGTAAAAAAAGCGCATTGTATCTTAAACTATAGATCTCAAGTCCCTCTGTCTAAATCCAAGGGCAAAATCAAAATTTCATCTAGATGAAAGGTCACTTTCATGCATTCTTTGGCATGTTTTTCGAAGATGATTACTTTTAAAAGGATTTTGTCTTAGAGATTATCGGAGAAAAAGACGTCTCAACTTCTACTCTTTCAGTTGGTGAAAGCCACAGGTCGCTAGCTACTGCCGTTCTCGAGATATTCGTTCTACACCCACCCCTATTTAATTCTGGCGCCGACAATAATTGATTGTTGTGATATGACACAACTTATGAACAAAAAATTAACATGATTTTGGTTTCTGAAAAATACATATCTAACCCGATGCGACCCGAGTCGAACACTCAAATAGACATGTATCTTACCAAACAAGAATGTATCAAATGAAACTGAATATTGCGCGTTGTTCTAAATTTCGTTTTCTATCTATATGGGGCTATAGTAAGCTTTTCACTCCGACTATTCATAGCGTAACAAAAAGTATACAATTGAAGTGATATAATTTGTTTTGATATCGAATATGAGAGTTTCCTATAGAAAAAGATTCCCTATGGATTCATGCTGTTGAAACAATCTTACCTTCTAAAATAAGTGACAAAGACAGTACTAGAACGTTAAGTTATCTTGCTACAATTTTATATCACATGAACGAGATGAAAATAAAAACTTGATGATGGACAATAAAATGGTTTTGCATGGAAATAAAATTCTTACTTGAGGATTAATCGGTTTTTTTTGTTTAAATTTAAATGTACGTCGTGACTTGATTGTTATTGTTAGAATAGAGAAGTCCTTTATCGAAAAATTCCATCGTATATGATGAGGATTCAAAATTGGCACGCTTCGTTTGAATAGAGAATACAAATCTTCACTAGAATCATGTGTTTCTTTTGGAAACTAATCATTTCTCGAATTTTTTTCTATTTAACTTTGAACAGCAAAAACATGCGTATCTATTTAAGGTTTTGTTTAAGAGGTCCTTCAGAAAATTCATTTTTTTGTAATGTGATGTAAGTTAAGTTTTTATCGTAGAAAGATGCAGCAAAGTTTCCTCTTTCAGAATATATAGGCTTTTAAAAAATATCAAATTTTAACGGACCTCCGTAGGGATTTCCAGCTCACTACCCGATTTTTGAAGAGATTTTGGGTGTTTTTAATATTTTTGAGAATACTATTTTGCTACTTCTATCAGCATGGAATAGACATTTTTATATGATATAGTTCGGACTGTGGGACTAGCTTATGTTATCTATTGGATGCTTTCAAAAAATTCTTGCTGAAATATTATCAATATCCCATTATTTCTGGATTTGAATGAAAAAATCAATTTCTAAACTTATTTATTATTTTTCTCAAAAACATGGATTTTGATCAGAAATATGGAAATAACTCCTGCACGATTCAAGATAATACCAATATTTTTTTTTGTTTTAAAGGTCTAAGCGAGTGTAAAATTTTATCCGACCCGTTTTTTATATTTGATTTCTGCAATAAGAAAAGCGAGATTTAATGTCATGCAGTAGCATTTTTTTGGCTTATTTCGACTCCATATGTACCGAAACGATCATAGAAAATGAATGGAAACCAATTTCAAAATTCTATCCGATGAGAAATTGCACATTGGTGTTAGCTTTAATTTGAAACCATTTCGAGCCCTCTATCTCTTGTAATAAGGAAGTTATAAGGATTCTCTTGGAAACTAAAAATAGACTATAAATAGGCTAGAAGTCCCGTCTAGTTTGACATATCTGGCTGGAATTTTTACTAGACGTGTTTCTCACTAAGATCATTCATTTCTGAAAATTTCAGCCTAAACCGATCATCCTACGTGACATATCGATTTTGAGAGGGACCTTAAGTTTTCCACAATAAATACCAGTATTTATCTAAAAGTATCAGATAAATCAAAGTCAGACTTCAAACTGAAATGGTATTGACGAGGCTGTAAAACCAAAACCGCGAATGAAAAAAATTCATACCGAAACATTGAGAAAGAGAAAACGGACATAACTATCAATGCGAACACAGTAATAGGTCGATTGGTTGACCGTCGGTGAAAAGATAAACTTGATTTTCACATCAGTCATTGATGTGACGCGCATCAATTATTGTCGCTGTTCGTCTTCAATGGTCAATCTTCTAATTGATGCAAGAATATTAAAATATTACTGTGTACGATACATGACGCTAACAAAATTGTCTTGATATTCGATATATCATCGAACACTATGATAAAAGCCGAATACGGATCGAACTTTAGGTTTCTGTGCATCCCACACTTCTCCACTATTTCAAATTGCTAGAAAATTCGGTTTGGTGTGAAAATGAGGGTAAAAATTAGCTCTACAACTTGACAGTGCTCGATTTTTTTCGATTTTCTCTTAGCTTGTGTTCCTAGAAAACTTCTCGGAGAAAATATGGAACACCTAGGCGGGAGTAGGTCTAGAACGGTTAGTTTTTTTTATAAATACTAATGGGGAAATCGAAAAATCGAGCTCTGTTAAGTTGTAGAGCTAACGTTTGCCTTCACTTTGATATCAAGCCGAGCTGTCTAATGTTTAGTATGACGCCCAAATCTGGGACGCACGAAAACATGAAAAACCGAAATATTTCACAAAAAACGTTATTTTCCTGTATGAGAGTTCATAAAAACCTATGTAATGTCCTTAAACTTCATGATAAAATCAATAAACTAGCGTGCATTCAAGAGTAGACACTTTGTTCTCTCTAACGAGCTATAAATTACAAAATCGATACATCTATACAAAACTCGCTTTTTCTGAGAGGGGGAAGGGGTTCCTTAATTGTTTGTGAATGATTAATGTGTCACTAACAGATATTTATATATAAAAAAAATGTTAGAAGGATGACATGTTTAAATTATCCATATTGCTGGCAATGGGAGAGCAAAAACTCAAATAGGTTGATTTTTGAGTGATGTACTTTTACAGATAAGTGGTTCAAACATATACTAATGCTGTCTATTCCTATGCCAGGGCATCAGTCCATTTGAAGATTTTTTTAGTGAGATGTGCAATAAAATTCAGTTGATATTGGTGTGCTTCTGCAGAGATCTCTGAATACTTGTTAAATTTTCTCAAGTATTTAGACGAATGATCATTCATTGCATATCCTTTTATGGGTGTGTATCTGTTCTTTAATCATACTAGTACACATACACTCATAGTCACACTTCACACACACTCATAGCTATAGCCATAATGACACCCACATCCTCAGTAACATATTCAGAGAAAATTTTGTTTTTCCATTATACAAATCAAATTTAATTTTCAATGCAGTGCGAAGCAGAGTACTTCCGTAGTCGGTCTCATAAGTGTTCGGCCTGCATACGTTGCGTATTTTTTACTGCAACACAATCTATATTTTGTGTCACGATGAATTAGAGAACGGCGAGTCGCTGAAAACTTGTTTGAGCTTGGGCAGACCGATCAATGTTTCGAGATGATGTAAGCGTTTTTGAAATTTCGACATGAAGTTCCTTTTATCTTCAATAAGTTTCGTAAAATGGCGATTGTAATAATTTTGCCTTCATCTTTTATCCGATATAATTAAAATTGGTGAGGCAATCTCCAGCCAGCATTCGACAGGACAATATCGACTCTAAGTGAAATGGTTTATGTTTTCTATATCAATTCAAACTTGATTGGCAAAATTTGAAATCGCTTCCACTGCATCTATGTCGTCCTTTACGGATTTTCTTTTTCTTACTAAATGTACGCATCTAAAGGCATCATTTTCAGGCACATTGGTATCAAAAATCTATACGATTCATTTTCCAATATTCAAGAGAATATTCCATTTTCTTAGAGAATGCCACCTAAAAATGCAAATTTTTGTAGATTTTGCACTTTTTTCAAGCTTCGAGCTAATCAAAACAATGCCAGGCTAGTCTTGTTCATCAAAGCTGTATGATTAATTGACAATACATAATGAACCATATAGATAATTAAACGATCAATTCATAGTGTCTTCTAAAAAAAAAATATTGATATGCATTGTTGTCATTCCTTTTACATTTTGACCGTTTGATTGATGGCAACGTCGATAATTCGAGTTTCTGATAAGAGCGACACGAAAGAGACTCTTTGCTGTGAACTGTAAATGTCTCTGGCGAACAACTAATTAATCACAAAAAATGTCAACATTCGTAGCTCTACATAGCATTTCGTCATCAAGTATAACTCGAACGTTTTCTAGCTAATTAAATTATCTAATGTTCAGTCTCTTCTGCGTTAGACTAAGTATTTTATTATCATACAAAAGCCTCCGTGGTGATGAGCAGTTCTATATATATATATATAATTACTGAAAAACATCAAAAGTTGATAAAAAAAGCCAAAACAACAAATTTCTACAATATAGAATAAAATCCTATATTATAAACATAATTAATGCAGAACTTTGGCCACATCCATTAATTCTAATTTGATTCTTCTATGATTGAATATTTATCAAACTCTGGATTTTTCATTGTGAATATATATAACTCTTTATGTGTTCTATGAACTTATTTCACGTTTGTTATTATTTATAATACAAAAATAGAACAACATCGATTCATAAGAACAAACAACATTGATGAAAAAAAAAAAAAACAAAATATAGATATTAAAAGTTTAGCTGTTTTATATATTTATATAATATACACATATTTTCGAATAAAAACTCATCGTGTGTTTGTATTGTTGTTTTATTTTGCTCTGTCTCTATCTTAACTTAAATTTTCATTTGTTTGGGATGTTGAGCGGTTGATTGTGTTATAATCAATTATCGTTAGCATGAATATCGAAGAAAAAAAAACAAATAAATCTGTTATAGAATTTTCTCAAGAAAGCACCAGGTTTCAAGAAAAAACAAAGAAAAAGAAAAAAAAATAATGATCAAGATTTGGTTTCGTTTTTTTTTAAAGAAAAATTATTTGGTCATTTTAATAAATAATCACACGGTGTTTTGTCGTTGATGACAAGTCACAGATATGGCAGGTAATGGCTGTCGTATTGAATTTAATTGTGTTTGAACATGAGATTCTAGACGTTCCCATAAACGATTATTTTGTTCATTAATAGTTGATGCCATTAAATTAGGTAAATTTTCAATTTGAGACTAAAATATATTCAAGAATATTTTCGTATTGCATAATTTTCCAAGTAGAAGAACGTATGACTAATCAAGAAATAAAGAGTTCAAACCGTTCTCTTATTATCATGGAGCTACTGCATGTTTACGAGATTTTTTCGGTTCAATGTCGTAGTCCTCCTTAGGAATACTGATTGTCAAATTTCGATTCGAAACTTTGCATAGCGACAGACCCAAACGATAATAGTTTATTGATGAAAAAAAAACGATTCATTGGAACACTCCTGATTGTTTTGGTATTAATGGTCAATCGGAAAGAAGATCTATCTATTTCTGAATATTGAGATCCAACCGAAAAAAATGTTTTCCTCTGCGAAAGTTTAAAACTCACTTTTTATTTATATAAGTTATCGAACAATATCTTTAGATTTTCATTTAATATAGTTATTATTAATTGAAAAAAACAAAACGCCATTACATATTGTGAAAGATTATTTTTTTTTCCTATAGGGAAAGTTTCAGTTTCCCATTACTATATTCTTTTTGTGAAATTACCTATAGGCCATTTCTCGTTTTTTTAATAAATATATATATTCAATTTAGTTTGGTGTCAAAGTAAGTACATCTTTTGATCGAGGCAAGATTTTATTTCTACGCTAAATTACAGAACGTCTGCATCTACTAATACAAAAAAAAGCATAATTTATTTATATGAGACAAAAACAAATGCTGTTAATCACATTCAATTGTATCTGACTAAAGAATTTATAAATAAATCTTGCTAATAATTTGAATTTGGATAATAAATATTATTGATTGATTTCAATCAAGAGACGAGATGAATATAAGTCAAAAAGATCGAAACAAAAAAAAAAGGCGAGTGGGTATTTTTCTTGAATGAATTTTGATAGGAACAAGATTGAACGCTGCAGTGTTCACCATTAGAAAGAGGAGATGAAAACACATCGAGCTTTATATTAAACATTCTTCTAAAATATTTCCTGAAATATTTGTTAATCAAATTTATAAAAAGAAAAAGTGTCGAAAAAATGGTTCCTTTTAACATAAGAAAAAAAAGCAAAAATGTGATTTTTTTTTCTTGATAGTAAGTGCTTGAAAAACCAGCGGAGTTTTTTTTTATTAGAAATTAAATCTAAGATTAGCAAAGTTTTATGGATCTTCTATTGGCAGTTCACATGTATTTCTGATAATTGAAAAAATTCATTATAGTTACTTGATAGCGTACGTTGATTTTCAATAAAATTGATTGAAAATCTCAAAAAAAAAAACCAAGGTCAAAAAAACTGATAATATACAACTTGATGCATCTTCATTTCCTCTTTCTAAAGGTGAAAACGGCAATTCTCCATCTTGTATCTATCAAAAGTTATTTAAAAAAATGACTTCCACCCGTCTTTTATGTTTTTATGAGCATTAATATCTTATATTTTCAATAATTAAATTTATGGATATAATAATACCTGTAAAGCCATTACTCTTGTATCTAAATCATGAAATTTCGATTCAAGAACTGTTTGATTAGATAACATTTGAGACACAATATCGTACACTGATGATTGAAGCTATTTTTAAAAAAAATTCAAATTCATTATCAAAAACAAATTATAAGTGTATATCTTGTTACTCGAGCAATATCCGATACAGCATTAACATTATCTGTTAATTTTCTTTGATCTAATTTGACTTTTCGAAGACTATTTAGAAAAAGAAATCCATAAGATTATTTGAAAAAAAAAATCAAACACAAGAAAAGAAAACCGATCTTTACCTATGAATTGCTTGAAGAAATTTTCTTTGATGTGTCCGTACTTTTGACGTATTAACATACTTCACAAGTTTTGTATATTTATAAATCAACCATGTTTCACGTAAAACATTAGCGGCAGCATTTTTTAACTTAAAAGAAAAACAAACAAAATTTATATTTCAATTTTTTTTTTCTTGAACACATACTCTTTTTGTTAATTGTGTATCCATCATAAAATTATGAACATGTTTTTCTGCACGTGTTAATTCAAGTTTACGTGCAAGTACAGCAACCATGGTCGCTGTACAAGATACACCCTAGAAATAAAAAACATCAAAACAATCATATATTATTATTCTTATTTGAAATATTGTTTTCCTTTGAGATTACAAGAATAATAATAAAAAAAAAACAGGTTTTCAATTGGTCTCCAATGTTATTCAAACTTTTTTGTCAAATTAACACAACAAGAGAACTGTGTAACTAGGTGTAACTTCAATATTTAGAATATTTTTGTCTAATATATTAACGGCCAAGGTTAAAATGTGTTGTTCTTTTATGGTAAATTTATTAATCATGAATAACAAGTTCTGATTAATATTTTCAACAATTTAGACAAGATAAGCTTATTAGAAAATTTATTTGTAGATTAGCATGACAAGAGTAAATAAACCTGTTTTAACAATTCTTTCAGTATCTTACTATATTATGTATATTAAAAATAGACAATCACAAAATCAAAGTTAAACATCAAATACTAACCATTAAACCTGATACAACACAAATAGCTCGACCACAATACGTATTTGGTACAATATCTCCATAGCCGATAGCTAGAAATGTTACAGCAATTAACCACATGGAATTTAGAAGATTTCCATGATGTTTTGGGTCATGATTGCTATTAGAATATAAAATCCTCATTTATATATATATATATCTATCACAACAATAAATAAATTGTACATACCTTTCACATGCTCTCAATGTCCAACTAGCAATAATAAAAAGTGAAAGAATAAAAACGAGTAAAACTGTTCCAGGACAAATAGTCATTAATGTTTTTAATACAAATCTTGTATTAAATTTAATTCGATTAAAAGCTCCAATACTTCTCGATGAAGCATCTAATAAATAGATAAATAGTAATAATAATAGTCATAGTAATAATAATAATAATAATAATAATAAATAAAACAAACCTGTAAATAATTTGCTATGCAATAGCATAACACGACATATTAAATAAAGTCGAAAGAACATGGGTAATGAAAGTAAAATATCAATATAAACACGTGCTATTTTTATTTGTGAATATAAATCAGATTTATTTGACATATGTGTTGTCCAATCAAATGTTATTGAACCAGGTATTGGATGAATTGCACAAACTTTAATTAATATCAAAAGAAATTATTATTGAGAAAACTCAATAAAACTCAATATTTTACTTGTTACTTCAGCCGTAATTTGTAAAACACGTTGCCATGTCATTGCAATTCTCCAATCATCCAAACAATTGTCAATCATAAATAACTTATAAAAAAAAATATAATAATATTAATTTAACTTCTATTGAAATTTTCCTTTCATTTACTTTAACTTCAAGTGCATGATAGAAAATAATCATAGCAAGTAAAATTAATGTGGATAAAGTTATAAACGATTTAAGAAGCCATGAGCACCAGTTGTTCTAAAAATAAATCATAATTAGTTTTCAATTGTTCTCTTTTATTTTTTATTTTTTTGTTTTTTTGTTTTACAAAATTCTTTCTTTTGTTGTCATTTTTATTTTCTAAAATAATATTTTATTCGAAAGATTCGCTTTGAGTTAATCATATGTAAATTCAAATCCTATTTCATTCGCTGGATTTTTCTCTTTTTTTTGTTCATTAATGACATAAACTAATTTTTCTTATTACTGTTGTCTATCTTATCATTAAAAAACCGTCTTTTTTCTTATATTGTCATCATCAACATGAATAGACACTACTATCTTGTAAAGATCACGTTCGTTATAAGAATGCCTTCGACAGTGACTGTCGAAAAAAAAACGAGCAAAGAAAAGAAAGTGCAGACCATTGAGCACGTCAGAGAAAAGCAAAAGAGAAAAAAAAGTCGAAGAATGTCTAAAGAAAATAACCATAAGACATTAATATTTTTTTTTTTCTTTCTGTTTCTCTTCAGATATTTCCAACATAACAAAATCATTAAAGAAGATCTTTTAAATTACATTTATTCGCATTAGATAAAAATCTTTTGTTTTTGTTCATTTCATTTCATTTCATTTCTTGTATATTTTTCATGTTGACTTATAAAAATTGTGCTTGTAAAGTAAAAGTTTTACTTAACAAAGAATAAAAAAAGAAACAAAATATGGAAAATTTTGTCATCTGGTAAAACTCATTCAGGTGCAGAAAATGAATAACATATGTAGACAAATACATGTTAACGAGAGAAATCTATAAAAGGAAAAGAAACAAAAAAAAAAAAAGAATTTTCCCTTATAAATGTCGATTAAACGGAAGAAAAAGAATTCAACTATTGTTTTTAAGATCACTTGAATGTATTCACTAACGAACCACTTTACTAATCTCTTTAATAAATACAATACAATGTTTCGTTTCCGTTAACATTTTTTTCCATTTTGATCATTATTTATGCAAAAAAAAACAAAACATAGAGAAAAGTCATAAGTTTATCTCGTTTGTTGCTTACCTTGTCATAAACTTTAGCCATTGTTAATTCTTGCTCAAGCACCATTAATAAAAGACCAATCATGGCAAAAAACAGAGCATAATCAGATGCTTGACGACGTTTTTCAAATAGTAATTTTCGTCTTCCCAAACGATAACATTCTTTACGTGATGTTCGTTCAACACGTTTTGATTCACCTGAACGAGATTGTATAAGTGTTTGACGAGATATATCATCTACATTATTATTGTTATTATTATTTCTATGATGAGGATTTATTGATTGTATAGGAACACTAACAGCAATAGATGTCAAATCATTTGAATTAGCGGCACTTGCCGATGATGACATAAGTAGTTTTTTATCGACATTTGAAGTATAAGCTGTTGATAATCCTGGTTGCGATGTATTCGACATGAAATCACCAAGCAACGAACCGTCACATTCGCTTTGACGCGAACTTTGCCGTGGTAAACGATCGGGTCGTTGTAATTGACGAAATGGGATAGCTAGGAATGAGAAATAGTCAAAGAAAGAAAGAAAGAAAGAAAAAAAAATATGGAAAAGAAAAACGAGAAAGAATGTTGATCAATTATCCATCTTTTTTTTCGCTCCAATCTTTCTCTCTCTCTCTCTCTCTCTCTCTCTCTCTCTCTCTCTCTCTCTCTATCCCTTTCTCCCTCGCTTTTTATCTCTTCCAAACATCAATACATAAGCAGATATTTCTACTAATAGTAATGAAATTTAGTTAGATATGTCATTTACAATTAGTTGACAAACTCTTCGATGATCTTATTTTACAGAAAAGAAACTTGCTTTTTTCATCCCTTGAGAATGAAACTCAATCGTTTTGAAAGCTAAATATTTTCTGATAAGAATTAGTAAGCTTTCTCTTATAGTAATACAATATAACAAAATCTGTAAATATATATGTACCTCCATTATACTTCATTGATTCCAGACTAATATCTACAATAGCATCTTCTTTTCTTCGTTTTAAATCACCGAGTAATGCTCGTCCACCACTTGTTACACTTCCACTACCACCACCACCACTCTGATCTGTTTGAGTACCAATATCTTCATTAGCAATTGTTCCTTCACCACGCCATCCATTATAATTTGTATCAGCTGAATGAGCACTACCATGAGATTCAATTGATCGACTAAATGTTGGATGGCCAATGAGAACTTTCGATGAAGCTGTAATTGATGTCATTGTTCCAAATATATATATATATATATATAGGGAGACAGTAAGGGAGAGAAAAACAAATTGATTTAGAACAATGATAGTAAATAATAATTGTCAGTTTTACAATCGGATGTTAACTTTTGCTGCATTATATTCAGTTCAATAAAATAATCAAGTATATACAGATTTGTCTAAAAATAGAACGCAACAGACAGTAAGATTTAGGTAGTTCTTTTTTTCTTCTTTTATCTGTTAGACATATATACATTCGTAGATATATTTGCATAGATGAATTACGACGTCTAACATATTATTAGTGTTGAAGATGCCAAGAAAACCAGAAAGGAAATGTAAAATGATCGATCGACTGTAGCTGTCTGTCGAAGAAACAGTCGATAGATTTCTATTTAATGATGTGCAAGTCAATCTTATGAATTCAATGACAACTATTTTAAGCAATATCATATAAAAATTCATGTCTTTTCCAAGAACAGATAAAACTAATTGGGCGTATACCAACGATTCTCGACAATCGATTGCCGTGTAATAACTATTCGGAAAGAGAAGAGCAAGTAGAAGAGATCAGAATCAGACGTCTGTTGTTTAGAGAAAACAAAAATTTGATTAAAAATTTTTTTCTCGCTCGGTCATCCGATTCTAATAGTTTTTTTTCCGATGTTCCCTTATGATGCTTCTCTAAATCGTACGAGACGATGAAATGACGGCGCGAAGTGTCATTGATACCGTGCACAGATTAGAATTATTAGCCTTGGTACTTTTACTGCTATGCTCGTTGTCGTTCTATGCTTGCCTTGTTTTTTTCGTTGTCTGTTTATCTTATATAAATACGTATGTTTGTGTATGTGTCTTGTATGTGCATGTGTCTTGTATGTGCATGTGCAGATGATGTATGCAGTATTAAGCACCATGCTGCTGTCTTTAATGCTAATAAAAGCAACAACAATAATAATAATAAAAATAAACCTAGAAATTCGACAAGCTATGTGGCGACGATAGATCAATACCATTACAACTCCCTTTGTATCTACTACCTATTGTTTTTTCTTAATTTTATGACATAACTACATATATATATATTTTTTTTTTTCACAATAGAGCATTAAATGATTAGATCAACTGTGTACGGAAAAGGCAAAAGAAAAAGAGCGACTTATTCTCTTTTTTCGCAACTTTTCTGTCGTTTTCTCTGTCCTTTGTCTTCTACAATATTATTAGACAACATAGACTGAAAAAAATGTATATATATATATATATATAGATATATCTATATATATATGCATGCCATGCGGATGTTCATTGCTGCGCGATCATTACTTTATGCTATAGCTGAGGACCAACTATGAATTATTAACCATGGGGTGGTCGTGAGAAGCCGGAAAATGTCTCGTTTTTCTCAACTAACTACAGAATAAATAATAGTAAAGAGAAAAGCTAAAGATTGGTTCTGGAAGACGAGAAAAAGAGAATAGACAAAGCGATTAGAACAAACACATCTACACGTGGAAACAAGGTGTTATAAAAAAAAATCAACTTTATACAGATTTGTAATATTTATGAAATTCAAAATTGGTAAATTATTGACAAAGGTTATTTTCTCTCTCGTAAATATAAGTCGAAAATGAGGAGTTGAATGTGAGACATTGGCATACAAACACGCACATGAAACAGACATCCGATGCATCATGTAGATCACATTTTAGTCACATGAATAGAGAACTGAATGTATGTGTGTAATACGGCCTCATTCTATCTTTATCTTTTCCTCTCGCATTCACATTGTTTTCTCTGACAAAAAAAACGATGTCTAATTCGCACGAGACTGAACAAATCGTGTAAGCGTATTGTTGTGCACAAGCGAGTGTCTTATTGCATGTGGATGTTGTAATAAGAGCAAATCGGGTATTGAAGAACAAGAAAAGAAGATGAACTGCAAACTTTATATAGTATTTGGCCACATTAGATTAAACCTAGTATACCATACTAATACACTGAAGCTATAACCACTAGTTTCTTTTGTCGTCCGACAAGACGTAATGGGTCCTCAACGATGAAAGAGAAGTATGCATTTGACGACAATATTGAAAAGAATACTTAAAAAAAGAATGCAATATTTAATATTGATAAATTGTGTGTCAACTAATTTTTAAAATAAAAAAAAAAAGAAAGAAAGAAAAAGTTCTTCAACTATGTGACGTCTATTACACATATTTATTCATTAAAACTGAATAATTAATGAAAAAAAAACTATGCAGATTCTCACCAGTTTATGTTGCGAATTCAAGCGTCTATATCGTGATATAATATTTGCTGATAATTCGAGCGTATACATCGTTATTAGACATGTAAAGGAAGTGTAGAAGCAACAGTACTACTATTAGGAACTAATTTTGTTATGAAGAATTACGAGTGTGGACACTGTTAGTCTTAGTTAGACCACGAAATCGTGCAACAAAAAAAAGAGAGAAGTGACAAATAGTCGAACAGGTCGCTGACTGGGTGGCCTTTCTTCTTCTCCTCCTTCTTCTCTTTCTCCTTTATCATCGACGCCTTCTTCTTCTTGTTCTTCTTCTTCTTCTTCTTGTTCGAACAACACAACAACAACGACTATGTCGATGTTTGTCATGAAATAGCGAATGCTAAAATAGTAAAAAAAAAAAAAAAGGAAAAAAATTTTCTGCCTGTAAGCCTCTTCCTTTCTATACATGCATATAGTATGACAGGCATGATGAACCATTGAAAGGAAAAGGAACTGAGAAACAAAACTTGTTGTGCATGATAGGCTTATGCAAATTATCAATAATTAATTGAAGCCTATAAAGTAAAAGTATTGACTTTCTTTTTCTCTATTTTACTCTGTCTCTTGTCAAGCTCTCTTATACTTTAATTTCTTTTTTTTTCGCCTTACAGTTATAAAACAAAGCCAGATTATCTATTTCTCTGTTTATGACATGAAATGATCACTCATACATGTATCAACATTTTTTTTGTTTATTATATCATCGCTATTCGTTTAAGTCCTTTTTTCCACTCTATTTATCAAACCTTACGAGTTATAAATAGAGAGCTAGTGAAGGACTTAATGGAAACAGAACGAAAGAAGAAAAAAAAAAGGGAGGAAAAAAAATAGAATAATTAATAAGCTGTTTTTCTGAAACTTTGTACTTGAACAAGGATCATTTTATTTTTTTTTTCTTAATTAATCATCTCAACCAAAAAAAAAATAACTTTATCATGTCAACACATTCTTATACATTGCAATTAATCATTCAAAAAATAAAAATAAAAAGACAAGAACAAAATATGATACATCATTTTATACAATCCTTATAAAAATACTAACAGTTATTCTATGTTGATGAAACGAAGAAAAAAAGGAAAAAGAAAACTCCATTCAGATCTATATCAATTCAATTGTCAAAGATTTCGAACGTTATTTTGTTACTATCGTCTATTGCTTTTTTCTGGCATTCTCTATTTATTCTAATTCAATCAACATATATGGTCGATTGCATTCTTTCTTTATTCGAAATGCATTTCTCGCACTTCTCTGCTGGTTTACCAACACAATTAATTTTACATCACAGCAACTAACATAATGTCATCATTAGCCCTGCATGTTTTGTTCTTAGCAACATTCGTCTACGTCAACAACAGTTAACTAATGAGACCCTAGTAGAGTTACTATTCAAGAAAAACAAAAGTAGTTCTATATGAAATGTATGTCATCAATATAATAGCAATAGTATCTCATCATTATAACCATAAATACGTCAATTAATAAATCCAATTTTACAAATATAATAAGCATAAAAAAGAAACTGATATTTTATTAATATTTTGTTTGTTGTCTTTTTTTCAAAATTTAAATAACTCATTTTGATTTAATTTGATTTTCATAGTTTATTTATCTAATATATTCATATTACTAAAATAAAAAATAATATTCTTAGAAAAAAAAAAACATCATAATTAAAGTAATCTTCTTAGAAAAAATGTAATATTTTCTTCATGTTTTCCTCGAATTTGAATTAATTCTGAGCAAAAATTATCGACAACATTAACATGATCCATTGCATGATCTTCATTGTGAAGATAATCAAACGTTTCTAATTCATCAACACATGCTAGAAATGTAACTTATGTTGATTCACAATACATTACTTTTTTTTCTAATTCACCAATATAAAATTCATTGTATGAATCTATTGATGCATTAAATCAAAACCATATTGTTATTTCTTACCCATATGTTTTACAATTACAATAAGAATGCTTTTTTTAGCTGTTATGTCGTTACTTTTAGTCTGAAAAAATTGAATGCATAACAAATAAATTAGCATCAATTCATCAGGTAGTTTGTTAAATAATTCATGTACATTTATTTTGTATTGATAATTTTCAAGATTGATAGTCGACTAAAATAGTACCATATATTTAGAGCGAAAGACTATTTTTTCTTAATTAATTAATTTATACTTTAAAAAATGAATATCAACACCATGTGAGTAAAAATGCACCACTTGTCGACATTCATTCTAACGAGTTAGTGTTGCTGTTGTTCGATAAATAGGTGTATTCATTGAACCTGAATGCTTATATAATATAATAAGTTTATAGTCTTCTAAGATACAAATATGATTTGTTAATTATGGAGGAATGTCATAATATTGTTATCGAACGTTCAAATTACATATTTCTTACGATTATTATTATTATTCAATATTTTAGATTGAAATACTATTGTGGGTGTTTCTCGGTATTTTTACTAAAAAACTTGAAATGATTCATTAAATATTAGTACAAATTTCTTAGTCATTTTTTATAACACAGAAAAATATATCGAATGATTTTTTGAATTATTTATGAGTACCATTCTCAAAAGAATTTTTTGATTGTTCATCACTCATTGTATATGATAATAATCTAACGTTAATTAATTTTACATAGTAGCAATAAATTTATATAGGTATCAGATATTGATTCTTGATATTTTTTACGCATATATAAGCACTCACAAACCATATCTTATAATATATAAATATGTGTTAAACTGTAACTGAAATATATAATTAATATTAATTCTATGTTATTATTTGATCATTTATTAAGGCTTATCAAAAGATATAATTAATACTCTATTTGTAAGATTCAATAAAAAATAAACATATTAATATGCCATATTTGTTCAGTAACAGAAGATTTTAATCGAATACTCAAATAAATGTCTGTTTATCTTTTTCTGAAAAAAAAAACACTCTTTCGTTATCTATTATGTGTATTTATAGATTAATTGATATAAATTACTTTCAATATCAATTTCTATAAAAGTCATGTATTAAATTAGGATAAAACCTAATAAATCATAAATACCTAGAACAAAAATTTACGTTTCGCTCTTCCATATAATTGTCTCCAGAATAAGTATCTTAGTATATATGTCGATCTAAATGACATATGATTACGAAAATGTCATTCATAACTGGCAGTTAATAGTCAGTTTATCAAGGCGAATCTTTTGTTTGTTTTCCAAAATTGTCATCTTATGTAAGTCATTGGCAGATACATATGAAATATCATAAAAATCTTAGAAGGTCAAATGCCTATGAGAAACATCAAAAACAAAGAAATGATTGGCTTTTTTTTTTGAAAACAAAAAAAGACGAACAAGAATAAAAAAAGAAAGGTTCATAAGTGGCAATAACAAATTACTCTTTTCTTTCTTTTTATAATTTTGTTATTGCCTATATTCTATCAACTATTGCACAAATCAATTAACACGTTGAGAGTTTTCCTGAATAACAAAAGCCTATATTATATTCATAGCCGATGAAAAGGATAAAATGATACTAGTATTGCTTCAAGCATAATAACATTTTCTCAATATTTTATCTATTAAGCTACACGTAAGATCCTATGGTACTTGTCTTTACACTAAAATTATTGATGATAATAAAATTTATTTTATTAATCTTTGAATAATAAAGTTTTTTCTTTTAATTAAAAAAGCACTTTAATATTTTATTACAAAAACTATATTCTTTCAATATATATATATATACATCATTATTTTATCTAGTAATAATAATATAATTTAATATACATTGAAACACAAGAGAATATTTTTATTTCATATTTCAATTTTTCTTTGTGTTTCTAAAGGAAAAAAGGCCATATAAATGTAATCAAATATGATGAAAGTCTCATATTTCTTATGAGATTAATATGATATTCTTATATCAACTAGTTTGACCTAATATTTATATTCTTTTCTTGTCTTTTTTAGTAAATAAATCAACATCGAAATCTTTGAATAGACTTGTTAGCATTCAAAAGATGATAGGATGACGACGTCATAAAATAGATAATTATGATAAGGTCGTTCAGTGAAAATGCCTATAGCTAATGTTGTCTCATAAGAATAGAAACAGTAAAAATGTATGAAGTAAACTTAAGTGACATAACACTTAGTTGTTTTACTCATTAATTGAATGATGTATGTTCGATGTTATTTTCAAACACATCTTTTTTCTTTCTTTTTTTAACTTAGAATTCATTATAAAATTATTTTTAAAATGAGTAATGAGAACAAGCAATGAATATTCTATCACATAGATTATCAATATTAACTGTAAAAAACCTATCTAGAATAATTAATCAGTATTCAAGATGAAGATTTTGTAGAAAGGATATTTTCAAAAACAAAAAATAAACAACAATTGAAATAATACTATTTCTATATTTGAAGATGTATACCTATGGTTTCTTCTTCTATTCCCATCAATACAACGTTGGAAGAAATATGTTCCTAATAGATGCAATAATATAGATTGAAACATATGAACACTGTAAGACTATTCGATTTTTTTAATTAATAAGTAGATTAAACATTTTCTGAAAAAATATTTGATCTACTTAAAACAAATAAGGTTCTACGAAGTACAATTAGAATTTTTGTGTTTGTTGATAATAACGGATAGTGTAAAAAATAATTTTCATTAATTTTGTTTTCAATATAGTGTGACAACACATCGTTGTGAAGATTTGTTAGAAAGAACAAAGTCTTTACTGTAAAGTCGTATAAAAATATTTCTTTCAAAATACTTAGCAAAAGCTGAAACGTTTTTTTTTTTGTTGACATGTTTGACTGGAAAAGTACCTTCCAACTTCACACAAAAACAGTGCTGAAAAGTACATTTGATTGATTTATCCTGTATTCGATTTTGAAAATTATAAGATATGTTATGTGTACCTGTAACTAACACGAGACAAACTTTCGAATAATATCAGAATGTGCGGATTCCGAAGATTGCGATTTCTATTGGAGATAGTTTTATTAAAACTCTGATTTTTTTTTCTACAGCATCCAGTGAAGTTTTCTGTTATAATGCCTAAGATTTTGTTTTATACAATGTGCTTTTGTATAGATCTCAGTGAACTCTAATATGAGGTTATACTAACTTCGGCTGCTGGAAAAAAACCCTACTTTTCACAATCACTTATTAATTATAAACATTTTCTGTTAGTAAATACGATTAGAAATAAAACTTTTCAGTCGCAAATAATTAACTTGAACTAAATATTTTTATACAGCTTTGTAATGGACTCTTTATTCTTTCTGACAGCTTTCTATGACGATTCGTTGTCACGCTATACTAAAAGCAAAATTAATAAAGAATATTTTTGTCCTATCCATGATTATTTCAAACAAAAAAACGTACCTTTGATTTCAAAATGTAACTTTTGTTGAATTTCCATATGTTAAATATTCTTTTCATTAAAAGATTTTCATAGAATAGTATTTATTTAAATCTTTAGCTTCATATATCGGGTGGTTCATCAATAATTAGTTGACAAAAAAATGAATATTTCCACTCTACTTTAATCAATTTGACTGGTTTTTATCTCATTGATAGAAGACTGTCAAAGTTTCTCTTCATAAGGAAAATGTCAAATCGATACTGCGCAGAATCAGCATTCTTGAACTCAATGAACACATACACCATTAGTTAGCACTGTCTTACCCAGGGATTCTAGCCATTCTTAGAGTCAAGCATGCGAAACTTTTAGAGTATATATTACCTTGAAAATGTAGACTAGTGAGATCAAGCTGGTCTCATTTACTTGAATCGAAAAAAAGTTATGATCTATAGCACCCCTCTTCCTATCAGTTCTATAACTCTCAAGAAGGGTAGCAGCTTCTGACTAGGTAAAGATATCATTATGCAGTTCTTGTATGAGGCTATTTATGATATAAATTACATTGAGTTTCATACTAACGTTTATAAACTGAAGATATTTTACATATGAATGATAAGTTCACTATCTCGTAAGATCCTTCCCATCTTGAATCATAGAACATTGTTTCTAAGGTAGTATATATGCTAAAAATTTTGAAGTTGTCATCTTAAGAATAGTTGAGATTACAAGAGGGTACATTCGGCCAGTAGTATATGTCTTTCTTAATAGTAATAATTCTAGTTAAAAACAATATCCTTCGATTATTTTTCCTCATGCGCAAAAGCTTCGAAGAGCCTTTTATTCTCTAGAAAAAGCATCAAATCAATCGCCTAAAGTAGACTAAAAATACCAGCAGTGTCACATATCCAAGATTTTGGAGATGCCACCACGTCTCCCGCTGGAGATGCCGCATCTCGCGCGAGAGATCCGGGTGTGGGTGTGGGGGATGCGCATCTCTAAAGGAGATCTTACATCTCCAGTGGTGAATGACCACATCTCTCGAGTGTGGGTGTCGCGTCTCCCGCTGGAGTCGCGGCACCTCCCACGGGAGATGTGGTGGCATCTCCAAAATCTTGGATATGTGACACTACTCAAAAATACTGAATATTTTCATCGGCTGGTTATTCATGAGCTATTCTAGATAAGAAAATTATTGTCATAAAAATAAATTGAAAAATTTCCTATCCTTGGAATTTTTTATTTATTAAATTAATCATATATATCAAAATTTCACACATGAGTTATACACGTATTTGTATTACACACCATTTCTTTTGTTCTTATTCACTGACTTATTTGTTCTCTTCTACTTTAATAAAGAAAAAAAAAAAAAGTTGAAATATATGATACAATTCAGCAACCAGTAGTTGAAGAAAACTAAATGTGCATATGAGAATAAGTATAAACTGAAAAAAAACAAGAAACAAAAAGAACCCTTGCAAATAATTAATACTTCATTAAGTATAATCCCTTTAGCATAGACAGAAATAGATAAATGTTAACATAAATTTGTTCTAAATATAAAATAAAATTTGTTTTTTTTGTTCAAAAATCATCATGAAATGGATCTGTTGATGATGATGGAAATGATCGATTTGTACCAAATGTTAAGAAAAGTCGTCGTAATAGTAGAAATGATAGTATTACAAAACAGAGAAAGATAAACATGCTCAGTAGATTGCTATTAGATTCATTTTGACGTGGTAATAATAATGTATTTGTTGGTGAACGTATTGTAGTATTTGGTGTAGTTGTTGGAGAAACATCCGATCTTGCAGCTGATATTGAGTCAGATGATGTTGGTTCAATATTGGTTTTGTCTGGGGATGTTGTTGAAGGTACGTCAGTTTTTGTTTCAGTTTTCTTAAAAAAAAAATTTTTTTTCTGCCTTCTTTTGTAAAATTAATTCAGTTACATACTTTAACGAAGTCAATTTGACTGATTAATTCTTTAGCTTCTTTCTGAGCATCGATTGATTTTTCTGATAGTGGTAATAATACTTCACTATTAACTACACCACATTTTGGACATACATATGATTGAGATCTATTTTAAAAAAAAAAGTATAATTGTAACAAAATAAATTAGAATAAAACGATTCTCATAGGTTTTTAATAAAGAAATCTCATAAAATAGAAAAATGATTAACATATATATAGTCTACATTTGATTATAATTGTGTAATCAAAGTGCTGCTGAGTACTCCCTGCCATATCGAAACTACGGCGATCCAACTGTGCTACAAACTTTTTCCATTCAAAAACCGATGTTGAATCAGATACATTTAAATCGCATGGAATTTTCAAGATATATTTGGGGTATAGTGCAGAAACTTTGTTAAAATTTTTAGTTCTATACCATGAAGTTTTTGTAAGATGTTCAACAAAACAAAGATCAAAACTAACTCATTAAACAACTGACAATTCTCTACGGGTCTTCTTTCTATATATTTAATTTCTTTTTTTTTGATTTGAAAGAACATGTCTCACTGTAGTGTCTGGCAGAATCGTGTTTTTTTTTGGTAAATTTCTACTTTATATACGAAGAAAAAGAATGACAAATGCAAGACCACGAAAAATTGTCATCTATGTACATAAGTACTTTTTTAATAATCTAATAGAAAAGATTAATTCGAAAAATGGAGACTGTATGATTATAATGAAGTTTTCTCGAGAATTTAGGTATGCACAGTCAGAAAAACATAAACAGAGAAAAAAAACAACATGCCAAATAAAACCTCTGTAGTTGTGGAAGATTTGAATTCAAGCTATTTTCCAATGCACTTATTTCAATCTTCATAGTTCTGACGGATATGAACTTTTGTCAAGAAGGGACCTTAAGTAGAGCTCGTGAGATTTGTCCTGAACCCGCTCGGTTTCAAAAATTTTGGATTTATCAAGCTCTATGGATGCTAATACGAGTATTGTATTTTAAGAGAAAGTTTCGGTTGAAAACTTTTCATGAATTTCATTGTCAAAAGATTAATAAGAATTTTATAAGAAAAGTTTTTTTCTTACTTTTTAGCAAGATTTTTTCGTTCTTCTGGTGTATAGTCTAGTGAACCTAAAGCACCTTCACCAGGTGTTTCCATAAAACCAATAATAGCTAATAAAGCTGTTCGCACACCCCATGTTGGTGTCCATGTTTCAACATGATGACCAGATATTGATAAACAAATTTTTTCATTTGTTTTAAAACGGCCACTTTCCTAAATTATAAAACATTTACTTAAAATAAGTTAATTATTAGAAAAATAAAAAACAACAAAATTTACTGTTAGTAAAATGATCGATGGAGGTTTCATTGGATATTCAACAGGAAATAAAATTCGTCCATGATAAATCCCTTCTTCAAATTCTGTTGCTATAGGACCACGAATTGTAAAATGCCATTCGAATAAATTATCCTAATATTTTGAAATAAAAACAATTTTTATATTTTTTTTAATATAATACGAACTTCAATTGGTTGACAATAATAAAGTTCTGTTGGCTCTTTCATTTCTACAGCTTCACGCATTAGTCGTTTTACAGCTACGAAAAAATAAAGATTTGATTTATCGAAAAAAAAAAAAAAAAAAAAAGAAATATTATTTAGATTACATACAAGTACTTCGAGTATTATACAATGGTGGTGGTGGTTGTTCCATTGCATTGGACATTGATGCTACTGCCATAATTGTTATAGGTTTTAATAATGGAACCAACAAATAAATCTACAATAAAAAATACTATTAAGAGATTTGAATTCATGACATTTAAACTTTGACAAAGAAAATTTTCAGTGTACAATGATTGATCATATAACCTTATATAAGAATAGAAGTATAGATGGATCAAATTTATATAAGCTTAAAAGAATTGAATTTGGTAATTTTAGATGGAGTTATTAACAGCTTTATAAAGCAAACATTAGGAGACGAAATAAAAGAAAAACTTTGCAGTCTCTTATACAACAGGACAATAAGGACAAATACCTTGCCTCATCAATCCATATGTATTGTATTGATCATATGATCAAATATTCTTGACAATATGAATATTGAAATAGACTTTATACAGGCAATTATATGTATTAACGAATACATTCAAAAGAAAAATAGAATGTTTCTTTTTTATCTATATCGAAATAAAGTATTTGTTGAATATAAATACAAAAGGATAACTGTGTATGAATGAAAATGTTTTTTTTTTTCTCGTAATAAATTGATATTATATATGAGGTTTATGATTCATATTGACTTATTAGTTGAAATGAAAAACAACAGATTAATATACGAAATAACTGACGTGGTGACAGCTTGGTCGTAGTCCATGATTTATACTTTCCTTATTTATTAACCAATTAAAATAAAAACATATAGTATCAGTCATAATAGATGTCATACTGCGATAAATCTTGCTTATCAAAGCAATACAGTACATGTTTCATTGATATTATTTCAATGAATATAATATAGAAAATAATCGAAATCTTTTGCTTTTGATCTTTATGTTGAAAATTATGAATTATTTCATGAATAGCAACGATAATAATCGATCTATTATGAAGAATTTAACAATGAAAGATTATCTTTTTTTCTATAGGAAATTACAAAACAGAATATTTATTAAAAGAAAAATTTCAGTTTTTTTTGCTTATAGTCATTCATCTAACATAAAATTTTCTATTGAAACACAACTGACAAATTGTATCAATCTATTTTGCGTTCAATAAGACTGACATTGAGAATAATAATGAGATCATCTACTATTTCAATCATCATCAATGGAACCAATAAAGTTTTCATCCCCAAAGACTCAATATGCGTAATAGTTTGTTTTTTTTTATAAAAACATACTCTTCAAGTTTTTTTTAGACTAGTATTAATGACTTTAAAAATCGAATGTATTGTTGGATAGATACGTAAATAATTTCTATGTTGAACAGGTCTCATTGCTTTCGGATATCCAATGTTAAATTTTCATAAATATTAATTCGTTATTTACAGAAAAATAAGAGGAAGAGAAAGAAAGAAGTTGCATTAATTTTTATTTTGATTGAATATTCACTATTCAATCTAGGATAGATTATTAAGAAATACAGATTTGCATGTTAAATAATCATGTATATGCTTCTTGAAGTGCATGGCTTATTTGATATAGGAAATTATTTATTAGTTGTCATCCGAATGAATCGATCATAGGCTTTACTATTACTTGTGAAAGCTGTTTTTGATATTTCATCTTATCTGATTTTGTCAGTGTTCATTCTTTTTTCAGGTATCTTTGTCACCTATCTGCTTATGTGACGTTAAGAAAATTACTTATTAAGACTTTCGAAACATTCACTATTGAGTATCCTATTGAAATTAGAAAAAAGGAAAGAAGAGGAAGAGAAACCAAGGTCATCTTGTCTTGCTGTATGTGTTCTCTGATTAGTTGTTTTTTCTTTTCTTGCTTACGCACAGCGAGGTATTAATACGAACATAGATTAAGAAGAAGAAGGAATTTTTTGCAGTACTATCAACCGTCAAAACGGAAACGGCCCGCATGCAATTGGCACTATCTGAAGCGAACAAAAATAGTCAATAGCAGAAAGAAAAAGAAAAAGATCGTACGATACACTTCTTTACTCTATCATTCTTTTTTCTAGATATAGCAAGTCATATTTATTGTTGACAAATAAGGAGATAATACGTTAGTTGAAATATATGGCGATTTCCGATGAACGTTTAGGTATGTAAAAAAAGAACTGTATGAACAGTAAATGATATTGTTTTACTCCTAAAAATATTGTAGAAAGACAAGTTTGATATAAGACAATATCATTTATATTTCCATGAGATTTTGATTCAATGAATTGATTTCGGAATTCATAAAACTAAACATAAGTAGACTTAGAAAATCAAATGAAGAGAAATATACACTAGAAAATCAAGGTTCCATTTAATTACATAAACAGAATCATCTGATATCACAAGGTTTTGTTAATAAGGCAATGTGTCTGTCAGATTTCTTTGTTATTTTAAGTTTATCTTACTATATAATGCGATTCTTAGTTACTGATCAATTTGATCTATGAGAATAAGTTTTTTTAATTCAGGCTTTGCCCAAGCTTGGCAATTATTAACCATTGGCTTGGGTTCAATTACCGTTGTTGCTGTTGTAACAATTTTGATGATTTTACTATGTGTTATATTGCCCAATAAACGTCGTCGTAAGTTCATTCATATTCTTGTTACATTGTTCAAATATTTTATATTTCAGGAGTGTCAATTGATGACGCACATCATACTCAACATCCCATATAGCAATAACGATATTTATAACAATAGATATATGTAATTGACATTGTCTTTCCCTCTATTCTTCAAATAATCCAGAAAAAAACAGTAGAATAAGTCTGAATGAAACAAATAATTTACAACCAAACAGAGAAAACATACGAACATATTTGTATGAATGGTTGAACTTCTAAATTATTTTATACTAATTCAAGTCTACTTTCTTCAATTAATTACAGGATAGTGTAAAAATATTCTTTATTAATTTTTCTTTCAGTATAGCGTGACAGCAAATCGTCATGATGATTTTCTAGAAAGAGCAAAGTTTCGATTACAAAACAGTGTAAAAATCTTTCTTTCAACATATTTATCGAGGGTTGAAAAGTTTTAAAGATATTTTTGACTGGAAAAATTGTCTGCATGTTTGTAAAAGGCACAGGAAGGGTCATCAAGCGATGAAAGTAAGTTTTACATTTTCTAAATCGTCAGCTTGGTTGTCATGTGTGAGTTGTCGTTCAAATTAATCAATAAGTCCCTAATCCGACTGACTTAAAACTTGATAGTATCAATTCCCTATAGAGCCTTGATATATCGTGTTCATTTGAAAAGTTTTTCTTCTGTTTCCAACACGTTTGTTTTCCAGTTATATGCCCAATGAAAGTTCATTCGTTCTGTTATTTGAATGACGTATAGAAATATAACACAATATTCTTCTTTCGCTTTTTTTTTCGTTAAATGGCATGGTGCATTCGTGTATACAGTATAAGGATATCTATCACAAGAGTCCTCTCCTATGGTGATATGAAAGCACCGATTCATTTTGAATTACATATTCTTCGATACTTTCTTTAAAGCTCTAATAAATACTACTATTACAACGAATCTCATTTACCACTAAGTTTCTCTGCTCAAGCGCACAATGTTTGAGAACGTCAAAGATTGCATTTTTGACTGATATTTGACTAGTTCTGACCTGAATAGTTAGGATTTCTATCAAAACAAGTGATATATTTGAAATCAGCATAATAAAACCAAGTTGATCTATATATGTCACAAAATCATCCGTCAACTTTCATTTTCCTCCAACAAATTAGTCGTGATTCCCTTGAGGAGTATATCGAAAAATAAATTTAAGAAAAATCTCGTTTCTATTATCGATCCAGCTGTCATTTACGAGTTTTCTAGCTTTTTAAAAATTTACAACTGTATTTACGTAGTTCAACTGCTGTTTCGGGTGACTTTATTTGTTGACATATTCTCTTGAGGCAGACAAGAACTGATTTTTTGGAAGAGAACAAAGGCTGATCAATCATTTTGTGACATATATAGATCAATTCAGTTTTTTTATGCTTATCTCAAATATATCATTTGTTTTGACACAAAGCCTTACTATTCAAGTCGAAATTGGTCCAATATCAGTCAAAAAGAGTAATTTTTGCTGGTCTCAAATATTGTGTGTTTGAAGGGAATGTCGTAGTCACAAATTAAGCTCAACGTATTAGCAGCATTTTATAGAACTTAAAAGAAACTATCGAAGAATACATGATTCAAAGCGAATCTCTGCTTACACCCACACCATTGGAGGGAAATTTATTCATCGATATCCTTGTATCGTATATAAGAGTGAACAGTGCTATCTAATAAAAAAAAGAAACGCAGAATATAGTATCAGATGTACACAGATAGAAAGAGTACTAAATAATTCATTCAAACAGCAATCCTCTCCTGACATCCAAATTGACGATTTGGAAAATACCAAACTTAGTTTCGAGAATCGGCTGATTTCATTCCATAACGAACTCCCTTCCTTCAGAAAAAAAGATCTTTGTCTACTAAGAAAATCGATTTGATTTTCCGTCTTCTAACGTGTTTCATAACGCTACGATATGGTTTTGTCAATAGGTTTAAAAATTTTAAGATATTGGTAGAGTTTGAATTCATTATTATTCTAATGGCTTTTGTTAACGCAAAATATTCATAACTAATAAGTGATTCCCAAAAATAGGATTACTTCCAACAATTGAAGTTAGTATAATCCATATGAGAATTTAGTGAAATTTCTACAAGAGCACATTAAATAAAACAGAGTCTTAGACATCATTAAAAAGAAAAACTTCACTGATCATTGTAAAAAAATTACATTTTTAATAAAACTGTTTCCTATGGCATCTGTAGTTTTATAAGTCGAATACTTTGATACGACTAAAAAGCCTGTGTTGCGTCAACTACACTTACACATAACGCACCTAGAGATTTCGAAAGCAGACTGCAAGATAAATCGAAAGAATTCACTTCTCATCATCGATTTTTTGTGAAGTTACAAAGAGCTTCTCCTGTCAAGTAAATGCTTAAAATTTTTAATCTTTCGGTAAGTATTTCATATTAAACATTTTCACAAATCTTGATAGTAGAGACTTTTCCCGTTCGAATTAGTCTTCCAGACAAGTTGTTATTACGCTATACTGAAAGTAAAATTGATGTAAAACTTTTGCATTATTCACTAAGTCGTCAATATTATAAATGCATGTATGAATTGAAGTTAGGCATACTCTAACTCTTATATAATTAACTGAATGATCAATCTTCGAATATGTCAATGGCATAAGTAACATGTTTTGAACCTATTGAGTATAAAAATGAAAAAAAGATTTTTTGTTTGAACCATATGAATGCATAATATATTGATAATTGAACAGATTCAATCATGAAAGCATGATGCTCTTTCTGTTTATTGTTCATGTGAATAATCAAAAGTTAGTCCCAGTGAGTTTTCTTCGATCAAAGAGTAATATTCTTTTATATACGGCTTCAGAGAAATGTCTCATTCGATATACAATACTATTACACTACAGTACAACAAATATTAATCAAACATCTGTGGGTCTTTATACTTTCCAATCGGAAAAGAGAAAGAATGAACCCATTAGCTTTTGATAGACAACAATTAAAAAGATAAGTATAACTCAAACTGACAGGAGTATATTTTTATTGTGTAAGTTCAATATATAATGATACGAATAGTTTCATCTATTCAATATTTTCTAGAATAACGAAATATATAAGTGTACAACATTCATCAGTCACTTTTTCATTCAATGTATAATTATTAACAAACGAAATGAACTGTTTTAAGTGATTTCCTGCTGTTGAGCTCCTATCTGACAGTAAAGAAAGCAAACCTGCTCATAGACCAAACCAGATTGATGAATGTTTTTTAGTTTTTCGAATAGGCTTGACTCTATATAACTTTGCATTAATGTATCATTCTAGTTTTAATCATTCAGTGGATTTATTTCTATAAAGATAAGCAATCAATTTATTTGGTTTACTGTTCACCTGAGATCTTTCTTGTCTGATAAAAACCCGTTCCATATAGAACTTTCGAAATTCGTTGCTAACTAATCTCTGAAGAGATTTCAATACTGATATTTTATTAATGGAATGATCATTTGACAGTTATTTCATTGAAAGAAATATGAGAAATAGCATAGCAGAACACAGCATGAGAAAAATAATGATTACTTAATAGACTTTTCTTTTTCATCATTCTCAAGGCTAAATCTCGAGTTCGCTATCTGCAAGATTACCATCTGTATATTCTATAAGATGAAATTTAAGAATCAAAGGGTGTGGATGAATGGGCATGTACGTGACTTGATAGATCTTCTATGTACCCACACCAACATTTGCATCTATGATATATTGATAGAAGAATTAAACCGATAATCGAATGTTGATACCAGTTAGTTAAAGATAAACGTAAAGAAGATGAATTAGGAAATGATATTTTATCTGTAGACTTCAATAGAACGAAATTATTAGGAACATATATGGTCCCTGTTGGAGCTTTGCCAAAAATGTAATCATGATAGTAAAAACAACATATGATGGGGCATATAACGAAGAGATAAAAGAAAATGTACAGAATAACTGATAATTATAATAACAGGCGAGGACATTTACCTTTGATAATTAATTTTTGCAACAATATGAACATGAAAATTACTATTCGATTGTTTTGGATCGAAACAAATTTTATGTTAGTAAATGGAAGTCTTATGATACTAAATTGAGGTTCGATGCAACTATTTGCTACTCGAGTCAAATAAATTTATCAAAGTACTCAAGAACAATAAGGCAACAGAACAAAATATCGATTAGTAAACTAATGAAAATGCTCTTCAATAACGAACTGAAAAGTTAGAGACAAATACATTTAACTATCATATTTAATTTCAAAAAGACAATCGAATTGATATTCGTTACGATAAACCAAAAAAAATGAATATTGATTTTTGAAAAATGAATATTTTGAATAGAAAATTACGAATTAATTTCATTTTCTCTTATGTTCCAAAAAATTTAAATAAAATCGAAATGAAATGTTGAATTTCATTCAATCAATAATACATATCTATCAATAAAATATATTTATTTTCAGTTATTTCCTCCTATAATAATCAAAATCATAATTATGAATTAGAATTATTACTGATATTATCTAAATATTTCATAATGCTTTTTCAGTAAAAGATTGTTGACGGTATCATGTAATTGAATAAAGTTTTGCTAAATTTTTGGCTATATATAATGCATGTTGCCGAAACTACGATAGCGACAAATTGTTGATTTTTTGAGCATTGTTTTCCTTGAGTATAATGGGCATTTTGTATGATTCTATATGAGTACAATGTAGCCGACAGTGTTTGTTGTACACAATAGTTATTACTGAGCACACCGCGTTATGCAACTACCTGAAAAATCAAATAGGTAATATAAGATGTATATACGATACAAACTGTTCTAGATTTTGTTAGATTTATCGATTTGTTCATCACAAGGCCATATTTTTTTTAATTCGTTTGCTTATTGATTTTTTCCGTTTAACAGTAACACTTTTCTATGATTTCTTTTTTATTATTAGTGAAGACAAAAAAGGAAAAGTATATCACATTGAGCTAAGAGAAGAGAGCGAGTAGACGAAAAAAAGATACAAGATCCAACATTAGATAGTTTCAGTCACAAATATAAAAAACGACAAAATAATCGACAATGCAACAAAAACTCAAAAACATGAACATATCGTTCACAAAAAGCTCTAATCTGACATGAATTCAAACGTATACTCGCGATTAGATGTTTCTTTCAGATTTTCATAAAAACTCAAGTAAATACTAGCACAGACAACATATGAGATATAGAACACATGGGGGACATAGGATGTGTGTTGTTGCATGTGTTCGTGCAATATTACCTATACATCCATTGTTTCTTTAATTCCTATGTCTCCTGTATTGCTACTTAATTGAGTTGTTGAGGATACCCAAGACAGACCTTCTATGATTCTCACCACCTTAAAAAGTTTTACACGCATACTGGTTCTAAGAAATCGATAAAAAGCTTATTGATGACCTGCCTACAAAGTATATGGGCCCATCACAAGAACTTCCTCAAAATGTCTCCAGTAAAAATATAAACGATTGAGTAGAATGTATTCACCTGTGATGAAAAAAAAACTTATTCGACCAATTACCTAAGCTATATGAAAGTTTTAAATTATAGTAAAAAGCTTTATGAACAGTTTTCTGTTGGGAAATAGTAAAATAGAAAAAAAAACATGAAAAATAAAGCTATAAAAAAATTTGGTAACATAATTCAACAGCAATTCGCTGTTCATGATTGAGTAATTCTGTAACATACTACTCCAGTGAGTTGTGGTTTAAAGTCGTTGAAAAATTCATACCAGACTCTTATTAGTTTATCAAGTATTATATTGTGATAACAATAAGTTAATTATTCATTATCCTAACTTAAATAATTGTAAAAAAATATATTGGGAACAAACGGATTTTACAAATATGATTGATTGATGAACTTACAGTTCTAAATAGACTTTCGATAATAGATGATAGTTATATTTTCTTACTGAACTATTGATTATTAATCAAAATTTGGTATTGTGAACGGGAAAAATACAGATTTTCAATAATTACTGAAATTCAATACTGTAAATTTTTTTCTCGATGTATATTCGTATGTTATTCTTCAAATCCTAGTTCAAGAAGTAATTTATTTGGATGATGCATATTTTATAAATAAGAAAATCGTTGTAATTTATAAAACTCTTTGAATAATAATTAAGCTTCGAAAATTTTGAAGAATCATAATATATATATTAATTCAAGATTTTGTTTTGTCTATGTCTTTTTTATGTTTCAAAGTTTCAAGGTTCTTTTCTTTTAGAGTATAAAAGAATGTACTTTAAGTGTTTTCATTAGATATATATAATTAGAACTTATATAAGTTCTAATTAAATATTCCATTGATTATAGAATTTCTTATTAATTGTGCAAATGCGGCAGACTCGACAATTATTTTTTGTTATAACGTAATCATTTTTTTACTCAAAATAGTAACATATAGTCATCTTTGGCTTGTTTAAATGTTGAAAATCTCTTGAGAATTAGTTTAATAATAGAAAATCGTTTGTTTTTTGTTGTTATTTTCTCCAGATAATAGATATGTTTCGGTTGTCTGCTTATGTTTTATGTTTAAATTTTCGAATTGCTATATTGTAAATTTGAATAAATAATCAAAAATAATTATGACACAAGATTTTTAAAAATAAACTATTGAACAATATTATTTTTGTAGAAATATTTAACCATGAAATACAAAAATTAAAGATATTTCTCAAATTTCTGAGCAAATATCTAAGTAGTAGCTTTGATTTAGCTTTAGACATAGTTTATTTATATTATAATATAAAGACATTGTACATTGATTTTCTAAGACTAAATCTCAATATCTAAGAATCGATCATCTTAAAAATGTCAACATAAGACGATAAAATATTCATTAAAAAAAAAGTTTCAAATAAACATGTTAATTCTCAAATAATTAATATATTATCTACCACTAAAAGAAATGGACGCATATTAATAGTAGAAATATTTCAAGTGCTATTGCCGAGATATTGAACTTCTTGAAATTCATGTTATATCAAATACTTTTTTTATTGAATTTTACAAAATATTCTAATTAATATTAATTCAAAAATGTTAGGCATTATTAGTAAAGTTGAATTGTTAAAATGAGTATTCAAAATCAATAAGGTTACATATTTGACTTTTCTAGAGATGACGTCAAGTTCTATCATGATATGTCTAATTTAATCTTTGTATGTTTCATTAGGAAGTATTCTTACAATGAAAATAGTGTTCTTTTTTTCTTGATGATGATTAATGTCAACATTTACTATATCGTACTTGATTGTAAATTATATGAACTCATTCGACATAAAAAAGACCCTTCATTTTCTGCGAAAAACACATAATCATATAAATAGGACTTTGAATTTGAATGCGTGAAATTATGTTATTAATGACAATAATGTCAATGACAAAAAAAATCTCAATCTTCCTTATACTTTATTCAAATGGATGGATTAAATTTTCATCAAGTCCTATCGTGTTTAACAGTAAAAAACACTCTGTTCTTTTTTAATTACATAAGTAGTTCTAAGTAATTTTATCAGATTGTATTTGAATCATTCCATGTAACATTGTAAGAAGTATCTTGTTTCTTTAATAATTATAAATAAATAATGTTGTTAACAGTGTTGATCAAATAATTTATTAAATATTTCAAGTTCACTCAGACGTTTTGAAATTTGTTTAAATTTTTCATTATTTTTTACAATATCTTGATTTAAATCATCAATCATTATATGAAGAATTCTTATTGCATCAATTATAATACGGCGCATTAAAATTGGTGGAATTTCAATACGATTTTTCAATGCTAATTTATATTGTTTTTCAATATCATCAGATGAAAGTTTAAATTCATTTGCAATACAATTATATTGTTGTTCAATTGATAATTTTGATATTTGTTTTTCAATTGAAGATGATGATGATGAAACTAATAAATAAAATTTTTTTGTCAAAATCATTATTTTATATTTCAATATAATTTATGGGAAGTTATATGGATAGAATTTATTTATAAAAAGAAAAAGAAGAAAATTAAATAATATTGATAATTACATTTGAATTGCAAAACTATGAATGTCTTATGAAAAAACAAAAAAATATCTTATTTCTAAATTATATCTTTTCATAAAAAGGTTTTCATTGCCTGTTTCATCACGTGTAATTTATCCTTCGTGTGAGATTCAAAGAACAGGTCTCGTGATATTGACGATATTTAGAAAAGATTTTAAATTAATAATATATTTACATAGCTTCAACTCTATAGTTCTTTACATCTTAAATTGTCATACGATCATAAAAAAACAACGCATTGAAGTAGATATAACAAAAAAAAAAAACGTAATCTGAATAAGATAAAATAAGAAGATATCTGTCATCTAATTTTAGAAATAAATTACTTTGATTAACCTGTAATAATTCGTTGTTGAATAATATCCTTGATTGATTCATAATCTTGTTCAATTTGTGTAATTGATGTTTTTATAAAATTTTTTTTAATACTATTATCTTCTTTTAATTTTAAATATCGACCATTTCTATCAAAGATTATCTCTGGGATAGTTGGTAATTTTTCATCTGGTAAATTTTGCATTAATGTAATTAAACTCATTTTTCCCATACGAGTTTGTTGAAAGAAATTCATTAAAAGATCCGTTTGATTATTTGTCATTTTCGAAAAACGAAAGTTAATTAGATGTTCTCTTTTATGTTTTATTTTATTTCGTTAGTCATCTTTTTCTTGACTCTTTTTTTGTCATTCAAATAAACAATAATTAGAAACAACATATAAAGACATTTATTTATTCTACGTTAAGACTATAGAAAAAAAATTTATTATTACAAATAAAGAAAAAACATTATTAAAATTAATAGATAATATGAAATAAATAATGATGATGCAAAATTAGTTTTTGTAATATTTGCTGTTTGATCAGAAACTAAATAGAATTTATTAAAAAAAAAGTTTTTTTTAAAGGAAAATTTTTGTAATTTTACTTTTATTTCGTTTGAGTAATTGTGCACGTATTGTTGTCGTTGTTGTTGTTATTATAATTAATTGATTTTTCTCTAATATGTGAGATACAACTGAAGTACTAATGGTCGCCGTTGTTGTTGTTGTTATTGTTGAACGATGATGTTCTTTAATTAGGCGAAAACAATTATTTATATTAAAGAAATTGTATATCAAAATATAGATTTTTACCTTTCAATTCAATAACAGCTTTACTTTGACCAGCTTTTGATTCAGCATAACAAGCATATAAACCAAAATCTGTTTGTTCAACATCTTTTATATATAATGTTGTATGTAAAAGATGACCATGTATATTTTGTTGTTGGCGAAATCTATTCGATTGACTTGATATATTATGATTATCAATACGGCGCCAATATAATAATGTATCATATGGTGCTGTAGCTGAACAACGTAAATGTGTTGATTTTCCAATTGTACCATGAATAAGTGTAGATTGTGCTCGAATTGATGGTATAACTAGAATATAATCATTAACAAGGTCATAACGGTTTTTTTTTTGTTGTTTGAATACATATGAAATAAATTGATAGAGACTATATACATACAAATGTTTATTAGAGTCTCCTTTTGTTCAAGGTTAAGCGGACGAGAAATATTAATCTTATGTATGCATATAAAATCCAAGAGGCAATAAAATTCAAGAACTCACACCTATGACCTTCTATACTGTCTTTTTTTAGTAAAAATTGAGAATAGACAAATGTCAATGGATTAAAAATTTTAAATACAATGTACTGAATAGATATGTTCGTCTTTTTGTTTTATTAATTATTCTTTTTGATTTGAATATATATTTGCAATTAAAAGTTTGCGTGAGTTAAACAGGTGCATGATTTATTTACTTCTATTTTTGTCATAAATCACGAATGCGTTTCTTTTTCTCTTTTTATGTAAACCCCCACATTTGATCATGCATAAATAAGTATTACTATCTTAACTCTTTAGAATGTTAGAATAGGTCGTCTTCCTCTTTCTTCTTTTCAATTGTCATGAGACACTATAAACACATTGATCATCCTAACCATTTCAAACGACACCGCCGAACTTCTTTATTTACTCTGCTGATTGTATCATATGGCCTCTGTCTATAAAATAATTAGACAAAAAAATTTGAGAAAAATAAAAAAATGAATTCTAATAGGATCATGTATCAAGTTTTTATATTCCAACAATCACATGTTTGACCTTCATTTATGTTTTACTATTCTTATATCCATCTTCTCATATAATTGTTGATATATACTTTGACATATATTTCAACCTATCAAGTATATATGTATCTCTTAGTTTTTGTTGTCACAGTCGACAATGACATTTGGCAAGCAAGGGCACCAGCAATATTAGTTCGAAAGATATCAAATTATTTTTTTTTTCATCGAACGACGACGATAGTTGTTTCTTTAATATACACACATACACACACAATTACATGTATATACTCTCATACGCAAGAAAAAATGAAGAAGAGTCAGAAGAAGAAGATGATATTATTTGTTACACAAATTAAAAGAAAGGAAAAAATAATGATAACTTATGGAATTTCTTCACTCACAAGGAACTACCATGAAAAAGAAAACGTCAAATATGTATTTGTGCCAAAAAACAAATAAGAATAGATGTTTAAATTTTTATTCACTAATATAGTGAACATGTTTTACACAAGTTTTTTCTTTCAAATAGAAATCTCTACCATTCACATTCATATATATATATATTTATTTATTTATGATAAATCATGAAAGTAAAGTGTTCAGTGGATCCTACTCTTTTCGTATTAAATTTCTTTTCTTCAAAGTAAAATGTTATGTATACGCAAATTAATACTCTTCATTTTATGTCAGAATTTTTTGTTTGTCTAATTTATCGTCTGCTGAAGTCTTAATTAAATGCGTACGAAGTTTTTCCCACATATCATAATTGATATCAGCTAAGTAACAATTATTCATAAACAAGATTAGAGAAAAACAGAAGAAGAAAAAATGTTTTTCATCGACTGGACTGGGCGATTCGACTGTTCGCCTTACTGTATGTACTCGAAAGTGTTTCGATCGATTAGAAAAGTAAAGTGAATAAACATTAGAAGAGACAAAACAAACTATTAATCAAGAGTAACAGCAGCAACGACTGACCAGTACAGTACGTAGATCTTAGATGTCAATAAACTTGTGCTTTTGGCATATTAGACTACGAAGAGAAAAATAATAGATAAACATACATACACACGCACAACAGACAACAAATGACAATAACGAAAAATGAGAGAAAACCATAAAGAGAGTATGACAAGAAAGAAAGAAGATATTTTAAAATCACCGAGCTCGACGAACAAGAATTTGTTTTATTTATGTATATATTTGTTTTTCTAACTTTCCGTGAGTCTTACCCTCCGGTCTTAAATTTTCTGTATGGGATGTGTTATCACAGAGGTGGATGACGACAACAGTAATGACAACAATGATGACTACGACAAGAAACTTATAAGAACCGTGTCAATCTGTCTCTATACTTGCTGGATTGTAGCCGGTAATCCACATTTACATTCTTCAACAACCATATTTGGTATAAATTTGCGAATAATTGGTCCACCATTTGTAGTTGTATACATGAGTTCAAGACCACCTGTACGTGAATATGAACAACATTGTGTTGAATGTTGATCAGATGGATGACCAATATTTGATCCACTTCTATTGAAATGTAAACTATTTTGAAGTAAAAGTAAATTGTATGCTGAATTATGTTCATTTCTATGTTGGGCATTTTTAACATCTGCATGTTTAAGTGATGATCCACTTGTACCACATACACCAACACATTCACCAATATCAAGTTGTCTTGGATAAATAACAAAATTTAATGCACTACTACCTTGATCAAGATCAATTGTAAGTGAACGTCGACAACATGAACTTGTTGAATGACAACCACGTGCTGGTCGTGCAATTGTATCACGTGTACCACGACGTCCAGATGATGATGGATAAATTTTATCACCATATTCAACTAACATATATGGAAGTTGTTGTTGAGATTGTTTACCATTTTCATCATCATTGTCTGAACGCATTGAATAAGATATATGTTTTTTTGAATGATATTGTCGATAATAATGACGATTAGAAGATGGTTGAAGATCACGATCAATTGCAAGTGCATACAAAGGCATAATAAGTTGATTATAAACTTTTTGTATAGTTACATGTTCATCATTGGGTTTAATAGTTAATTCAAACCAATTACCATTTAATTCTCCAACTCTGCTTACTGATAAACGTATTGTCTCTGTAAGACCAGCTGGTGGTGTTAGTGTTGTATCATTTGATGTTGGTCGAAATATTTGATAAATTTGAAACATATCTGGTGTTATTTCACCTTGTTGTTCATTTAAATGAAAATAATTTCTTCTGATATATAAACGTAAATCATTAATAACTTGATTTGTTGGTAAACTTTTTGATTCTTTTGTAAAACGAAAACAATCAATATTTTGTACATCACTATTAGCAAGATTTAATTTAACTGATAATTGACGTTGACATGTATGATTTGGTATATAATCACCAGGTAAAATGGCACGTTCAGCTGTTGGCATTAGTTCATCATGAACTTTTTGTTTTCGATAAAAACTATTTTCTTCATAGTCATGTAAACGTTGTTGTTGTTTAGCTTGTTGTTCTAATTGTTTAAATATTGATGATGGAAAACCTATATCATCGTTGACATTCATTGTTACATTGGGTGTTTCTTTTAAATTTAAACGTTCAACTAGAAGACGCGCAAATTGTTCGATTTGTTCTTCATTTGCTTTATGTTGTGACATTGATGTTAATGTACTTGTTGTTACTCTTATTGAATCAAACCAAGAATCATCATTATCTCTTTCTTGCAGCTCATCACCATCAGCATTATTATTATTATTCGAAGGGAATGATGGTACAAATGATTGGGCAGACATTGGATATCGTCGTTTTGATTGAGCTCGATAACGAGCTTGTAAAAAGGAAGGTGATAGAAGAAGGATAATGTTAATAATAACAAACCAGGATGTCATATTCTTTGCTTTTGTTTTAAAAAAAACGAGTGGCAAATAATTTAAAGGTACAATGAAATTGTATATATGTGTAAATGAAAATATACTTGATAAATATAGAATGCTCCTTGAAATGTGAGTGACACTATTTGATTCGTGTATGAGATATTGTGTTGATGACGTCAGCAGATCGAAGTAGACGTGCAGATAATGTTGGCGATCATCTGTGTTTTTGAGCGAGAAATAACGGAAAGCACAAACGAGAGAGTAACAGAGATAGAGAGAGAGAGAGAGAGAAAGCTGGTGATGACGAGGATGATAGTGAACAACAACACAACAATTAGACGCGACGAAGAAGAAAGAGAGACTAAGACGGGAGAGAGAGAGAAAGAAGGAAGTGGAAGAGAGAGAGACAGAGACAGAGAAAGAGAAACTCTACAATAAGCGATCTGGTCATCGGATTTTGTCTTTCTCTTTTATTTTTTTTTTATCGCTGTCTTTCTCTGTTTCTTTCCCTCTCTTTCTCTCTTTTTATTTATTGCGTGCAAGTTACTCCCACTTTTTTCTTTTGGCATAGTAATGACATTGGAAGTTGACACAGCAAGCAAAAAGATGTTGGAGGGGAAGTAACAATTAACGAAAAAAGAAGCAACAAAAAAAGAAAAAAAAATCATGAAAATATATCTAAATGATCTTTGAAAGAAACAGTTACGCGCTGATAATCACTAAATTCATTTATATATATGTTTGTCTCTTAGCTTTTTCAAAAAATTTCAAACAGAACGCTTTTATTCATTAGATTTATTCTAAAATAAAGGATATATTTGCTTTTAAGGTCAATCAAGGATAAATGTCATTTGTATCGTTTTAAATTCAACATAGACGTATTCGTAAAATGTCAAATACTTTCCCCGAAAATATGTTAGTTGTCAGGTGATGCAATAATACATATACGTAAATTATCTCAGCACTTATATATTATAAATTAATTTATTCTTACGTTCTACATTCATAAGAATTTTAAAATACTTTGATGTGTTTGTTACCAAATAATTATTTCTTTCATACGAAGGTGACCTGAATAGTAAACATGTGTGTTATATAGACATGAATTATGCTCTCTGTAGGATGTTTTAATAGTTTTTTTTTTTATTTTTAGAAAATCACTCTATTTTATTTATGATAAAATTACGTATTGTTTCTAGATAACACATTATTTATGTTTTCTAAAGAATTGGATTAAAAAAGAACTATGAATGATAAAGATTTGTCTAGAGCTTGTCTATTTTTGTTGCTCAGATCGGTCATCTTAAATGACGGCGCCGACCGTTTCCGGATATACTCCTCCTTTCTCTCAAATAGAGCCGATAGACATAGGTCAAGTTCTCCTTCCTTCTTTTATTCTTTTCTCATGCTTTTGTTTATTGTTGCTTGCAATGTACTGATAATGAAAATAATTGAGGTCAAATGCAATCTTGCGCGCCGTCGGCCGATGGTCGGCATCTCTTATTCTGTCAAGAACAATTGTTCATCATCATCGTTCTCTTTTCATAAAAAACATCTGTGAATGATGTGAATTTGCGTTAGGGAATATACAGAAATGACTGCACAAAAGCAATATTTCTCTACGTCATAATAATAAATCTTCTGGTCATCAAAACGATCATTTCTATGAAACACGAGGTTGTTTTTATTAATGAAGGGCACTAATTGAAATTCATTCATAGATAAAGAAAATATCATCAACAAATGTTCATATTGATATATATATATGTATATATCATAAAAGAAAAGAAAAAAGAAGTATTGAAAACTAAAAGAAATTCATATCTACATATCATTAAAGATAATTTTAATTATTTACAATTAATATTCTTAGTTATTGCGTAGGTTGTTTGTTTTTTACTAAAAATATCTATTTGATTTTCTATCGGTAGTCTATGCATGTTTTATTAATTAGAAAGAATTAATATGAAATATTTTTCATTTAATTATACTTTTAAATATATTCAAAATAGATATCATCAGTCTAGTCTTTTTTTTTAAAGTAAACGATTCAACGAAACTATTGTTCTTATGCAAAAATAAATATAATTATCTTCAGAGAAAAATATATATGTATATGTATACTATTCTACTTACAAAGGACACGTAATTCAATATCTTTACTAACAACATGATCATTGACGCCATTGGATGCTCGACATTCGTAATGTCCGCTTTGATAACGACTAATATTAATTAAATGAAATAAGCCATCAGTATTATTAGCTAAAATTTGATTATCTAATCGTGTCTTATTATTAGTATTTTTTCCATCTTCACTACGACGATACCAGGCAATATGGGGTATAGGTCGACCTCGAGCTTGGCATTTCATTGTTACATTATCATGTTCCATAATGATAATTGGGGATGATGTAGCATTGTCAATAATCATTGGAATTTCTAAAAAAGAAAAAAATATATATAGATATGTATATTTACTACAGGATTTCATTTTCTTCGTTAAACGGAAATTAAATATGACATATAATATGGGTTTCTTTTTTGTTGTATAGAACGTTTTTTAGTTGTTAGCTACGAACTTACGATAAAAATTTTCGTTTATATTGAAAAAAAAAAAGAATCATCCGTAAAAGGAATAAATTCAATTCTTTCATATGACAAGAGTTTTATTATATAATACAGAACAAACTATAATTTAAAAAATATGACCACGTCTTGTTATCTTAGTATTATTAATTGCTTATAGTTCAAACATAACTTTAATTGACTGAAGTATTTTAAATATTGATAGAATAGTCGATATTCGAATTAATATTCTAATCATTTCATTAGTAGTTTGAGTATATAAACTTTTGTAAAATTTGTATTTTTCTAATAAATATGATCAAGAAAAAACTTTTTCATATCAATAAATTGATATTTAATTTAATTATTTATTTTTAGAAATTACAAGAATATAATATTTATATCAATATGATCGTATTTTACTTCTATCATTTAAAAAACTAAGTTTCAAATCTATTTAAACAAGCTATGCACATTTATACATCATTTCTTTTAATAGAAAGAGTGTTCATTGTAAACTGAAAAGTATTTGTTTTCCACTGTTTAACCCTTTTCTCTCTAGCATTCATTCAGTAGAACTTATTAAGAATGCATCAATTCCTAGAACATTATGTCAATGATGACAGTTCTTTTATTTATTGAGAATGTAGTTCCTGATGATCGTTTATATAAAACATGATCAGTTGTTTTTGCTCTATCAGAAGTTGTAGTCTAAGTTCATGAAATACAAAATAAAAGTTTTGGAATTGATTGAAAGATCACATCTTTTAGTTTGTTTTTTGACCATTTTCAACTAATTCTAAGACCTGTGTTGCATATTAGTTAAAAATTAAGAATATCTTTGGGAAGAGCGTTCAAAATTCATCACAACTGACATGAAGAATCGCTAGAAGTTCGTTAATTTTCAATATCGTGTATGTGTTTTTATAAGCAGGAATTAAGCCATTCTTTGAATTTCTAATCTGAGTTTAAATTATTTTTGATATTGACCATTAACAGACTTCTAGAGATTTTTCATATCAGTTGTGATCAGTCTTGAGTGCTCTTTTCAAAGCTATTGTTGGATTTTATCTCATACAAAATACAGATCGCAAAATCAGTTGGAATTGGTAAAAAAAATGCATGCTTTCAACTAATTCCGAAATCTTTGTTTTGTATTTCATTAACTTCAAGTAAGATTTCGAATCGAGTAAAAAACTCAGCCACAATTGATATAAACACTTTGCAGAATTGCATTTTTAATACGGAAAAAAAAAATGTCATTTTTGACGTTATATTCTAGGTATTAGTGCATCCCTAGAAATAATGTTGAATCAACTGAAAGAACAACGATATGATTAAATATGAACAAAGTCATTTTATTATAGTAGTGCCGAATGGGTCATAAATAACCCATTCGTCTTGTATGGCATGAGAATTGAATTTATTGTTGATTTAATTTTTTTACGTTTTTTCATTGCTATGTTGTTATTTTATCTGTATAAACCTGAAAACCTACTTATAATGGATTGTGTTTCTTGCGACAGTGATTCATTTCGAAGAATAATATATGATTAGATATTTGCGAAGGTGGATATTTTTAGAATTGAAATCAGATATTTCATTTCAAGGATTATGCCTGCATCGTTAATTTTCATTTTCTTTTTTTTTATAGTATGAAATCATTGATTTTAATTTCAATTTTAAATTACTCATTCCTATTGTCAAGGCTCTTCCTCGTAAACAAGAAGTCAATTTTCATCTTTCGATAAAACATAAGGAAAGATAGTCCGATGTTAGATCTTTCGTAAACTACATGACTTTGTTTATTTGGTACTTGACTATTGTCAAAAAGTTTTTTAATGATATTTATCATCATTTAATTGAAAAATATGTCCTTTTTAGAAAAAGCAACAAATATTTTTTTATCACGCATCCCAAGATTCTCGAAAAAGCTTTATTAAAATGAATTGCTTTTATTTTTATCTGATAGAGCATGTCAAGATGCAGAGCATGACAGAGTCTCTTTGTCTGAATAAAGCTTTGTTGCTATTATATTAGAAAGTATTTTTATAATTACATCAACATTTTTTGAGAGTTTTTCCAGTCATGGAACTTTTCTTCATTTAAAAAGTAAGAATTTCAAAAAAAAACAGGCTTCGTCATGTTTGACATTCTGACATACTATTTCAAACAAAAAAATAGATATATAATGAAGGGTAACAAAGAATGTTGTGTTTTCAAATGACATACTTTCAACCTTTGTTTGTTGAATATCTTCCGAAAATGCAATGATATACAGCTGAAAATTTTATCATAATCTCTTCACTATAGCATTAATATATCCTGAACATTTCATATGATCTGAATATATATATGGCACAAGATAGATTTCTGAGTGTTTAAAAGAAAGCTCATGACAGAGGTTACAGGTTTTTATCTGTTATCAATGAAACGTTATTTTAATAGGGTCAAAAAATGCTTTTTAACTTGCTATTAATTCTAATAAAGCTCTTAGTATGAAGATCTTGTTATGTTAGCAATTTAAATCGAAAACAAAATAATTCTAGAAAAGCTATTTTTCATATTAATGACTACAAATGGATCAAAAATGAGCCAAGTTGTCACGAAACGTGTTGTTTTCACTTCTGTAATCAAGGATTTTTTTTTAAGAATTACTCTACAAATAAATGATGTCTGTAATAATACATATCAAAATTTAAAAAAATCAGTTTGTGGAAATAAATTAAAGAAAAAATAATAGATTTTACTTTATTTTATTTTTTTGAAAGCACACCATCTTCTGAATTACGTATCTTAACCACGAAATAATAAAAAAGTTTCATTTCTTTTCGACTTTGTACCTTATTCATCGTTCTACACAATATTCGATAATCGTTATGATTCGACGTTTTATTACTCCGAATAGGTAGTTTCTATAAATAGATCAAAACTGACTTTCAATAGAGGGTTATACAGGTAAACTTTATTTATTGAGCTATATTTTTACTGATTATAATATTGTCATCCAGACAATGTATGGATGATTGAATCATCACATAAGTTCAAGGTGAAATGAATAATAGTATATCTCCTTGTTTACAATAGCTAGGTTTCGTTATTATTGTTACGCATGATCGAACAAATTATTCCGTTGGAATAGAAAAATTGAGAAGAAAAAAAGCAAAATATCAATATCAATCGTTTTTTTACTATCTGCATATTCTCTTAGCTATATTTCTAAAAATTATGGCTGGACAGTTATCAATAACTATTGTTGAAGCTAAAGCACTTGATGATGATGATGTTTTTGGTGGTTCAAATGATGCTTATGTTGAAGTTTATATTGATGATGATTATAAACAACGAACAGCAACTATTTCAAATTCAAACAATCCACAATGGAATGAAACATTTCAATTGTAAAAATAAATCTTTATAAAATTTTCTTATTTTCATATCGTTTTTCTAGTCGTGTGGAACCTAATCAAAATCATATACATATAAAAATATATGATGATGATGGTGCTGCCGGTCGTGATGCAGTTGGTTCAGCTAAAATTGATTTAAAACCTGTAAAAGCTACAGGTCATTTTGAAAATTGGGTTAAATTACCAAAATTATTTGGTCTTGGTTCACATGGTCAAGTTTATGTTTGCATGAGTTTTCAAGGTTAACGAATAAAGTTTAATTAAAGACTAATACTTTCGAAGTGTTTATAAAGTTATCTAAGTAAAACAAGACAATTATATTTTTTCTATTGTAATCATACGAACTAAAATTGTAGTTTTTCTATTTTCGTAATAATCGAGGATATTTCCAATAATTATATCAAATAGTCTTTTTCTTTTTCTTTGAGTTTCAAAAAAAATTAGACAAAGTTTCCAGTTAAATTACTTCAAGTTTTTATTGTATACACATTTATGTGATATGTTTGAAAAGTTTTGAAGTAAATTTTAGATTTTTTTTTTGAAAGCAATTGATTTTTGATATTGATCAGAAAATTTTATTAGAAATGAATGGAGAAAACTAAAACGATTTTAGGATTTCGAAAGTTATCAAAATTCAGATTAATATCTTTAGGTTCTTTTTAATGTCAAATGGATGTTGGTATTAAGAATCTTAAAAAATTGCAACGATTCAATAAGAAATTCTGTCAATGATTTTTTGAAACTCAAAAAACAAAGGTTGATGGAATGCGAATTTTTTTATAGAAATTTCTAGCGGCGTAACTAGGATTTTGATCGTGGTGGGGCTGTGATGGGGCTCAGCTACTCAAATTCTGCCCGGTGGTGGGGCTCGTAATAGAATTTAGCTGGAGCGACTTTGTCGGGTGATGGGGCTGAGCCCCAGCTGGTCCCAGTGTGGTTACGCCACTAGAAATTTCAATGACGATTAATTTCTTTTGCGATTGCTTCACTGCAACAAAATTACTCTTTTTGAATTCGACTAATCATAGATCACGCTTTTCTGATCAAAAAAGTATTCTATTCGTTAAAATAATACTCTTGCCTATCGGTATAGACTGGTGCCTAGCGACTGATTCAATAGCTCGATATCTATCCTACAATTAATACTAGTTGTAGCTTCGAACAGAAGATCGATTTAACAACATGATTTTGTACCTCTCATATATATTATTCAACCACACTCTAGGTATAAATGCAAATGTATATCACAAAGTACTAAACTTGCTATTGGATAGGCGATTCGAGGTAAATAGTTTCAACATAGTATCATGTGAATGTGTGTTGAACCAGATAGCCTCTATTCGTTATTAATAGTTCACAAAAGGATGTTAACTAAAAATAGACTTAAATAAATATTCTAAGAATTTTAAAATTCTATTTATTCTACATAAAGATATTCAAATTAAAATAGTCGAAAAACAAATAAATTCAAATGAAATAGTAACGCTTCTGATGACATAAAAAAGCCATTTATTTCAAAAAAAATCTCCTTTCTATTAATACTCATAGAAAACTGTAATCTATTGGTTAAAATAGAACTTTAAAAATACGAAATACGTTTGTCAGAATTAATACCATTTGAAATCGAATTATTCGTACGCACAACAGAAAGACGTGCTGTTCCAATTGATGTTCCTGTTGATAATGTTCTTGCTCTATGACGAGGTTTTGGTTTTTTCTTAGGAAGAAAATTACCCGGAAAAAACTGCATAACAATAAATGCATAGCAAAAACAGGCAGCAATAATTTCACTTATTATTGATGCTATTTCAAATTTAAATTCATGTTTTGCAATATATAACCATTCTGTTGCAACAGATACTGTTACGATAACAACAAATATATATAATGTTGCTTTAATAGCTACACCACGAAAACGATGATATGATTCAGCAAAAAAATCAAATAATATAAAGAAAGCAATATTATCTCTAGTTAATGTTATAAGCTGTGTATCGAAAAAAACTGGAATAAATAAAGCGAGAATAACTTCTAAACGTGATATAAAATAAAATAAATGTTCTTGTTCAAGTGATACATGAACACGAAGACCACGATGTTTATAAAATACTCGACAACAAATAAGACAAATAAAATAAATCGTATCTAGTATTGCCCATAAAGTATAAAATACTGTATGTAATACATCATTTCTTTTAGCATAATATATTACATGTGCTAAAGTTCCAACTTCAGATAATATCCATAAACCTATATGATAGAAAAGACGTAAATAACGTGATCGTAGTGGCGCACTATATTGTAAATAAACAAAAACACTTAAAATTGATGAAAGTAAACCTTCATAACCACTTGAAGATCTGCCGTGAATGTGATAATAAAAAGCATCGAATAGATAAGCTACTTGAGCAAGAAATGGTAATATTACGGAAGCAAAAACAAAAAAACGATCATCAGCTCGACTTTGAGACGGAAGAGATTCTTCTGAATCGGATCGTTTCATTATTAACTCAAAGGTATAGGATAAATTAAGCCAGAGAAATAGTCAGCGATATGACAAAACATATGTCATAAATATATGCGCATTCACGTGGATTAGGTTTTATGCTAATGATGTGTGACCAACCAAATCCTTTTTAGTTAAATCAATCGAAATACAAAAAATAAGGTATTTTTTGTTTGACAAAATAAGGTATTTATAAAAAAAATATATTTGTTATGAATTATTTTGACAAAACAAGTTATATGCTTTCAATCAATCAGCTATTATTGAAGAAATATCAAGTACAAAAAATAATAGAAATATTTGTACTATTCGGACACGTCAAGTTAATCTTGAATACAATTAAGGGGACCCCCCCCCCTTTCCGAGGCTTCTCGAAAACGGCTCATTCGAAAAATTTGAAACTTTCACAGCTGATAGATCTCGATGTGTAGAGTAAAAGTTGTCATAGACTCAAAATCCTCAAATGCTTCTTTCTAGGAGATATTGAGTTTGCAATGGCTAAAAATCGACCCCCAAATCGCCCCCGTTTCTCAAACACAGTAAATCCGATTGAGCTGAAATTTTTTCTACAGATAGCAGAGACATTTTAGGGTGCCTAATTTTTTTGGTTTCTTTCTCTCTCGTACCGTTCGAATAAAAAAACCAAAATACGAAGAGCACCCTAAAAAACCCATATTTTTTTGAATAGTGCTTGTCTTGTAAGACCTGTCAAACTCAACGGTACAATATTTTTCAAAACAAAAAAAAGCAGGCTCCCTAAAGTGTTTCTACTATCTGTAGAAAAAATTTCAGCTCGATCGGATTTACTATCCCTGAGAAACAGGGGCGACTCTACATTTTTGCTGAAAAACCTGGTTTCTAGAAAACCGCGAAAGAAAGAAAAAATCGTGCTATACTCCTAAGGCAATCGATTTATCTTTTCGATTTTATTTTTGCTTTAGAGCTATATTTGAGCTCTCAAAACGTTACCAGTAGATAGAGGGCACTTGAAAACACATGTAGAGCAGAAAAAACAAAAAATGAAAAATTTGAAAATTTTGGGTCCGGAAAGGGGGGTGTCCCCTTAAGGTCTGAGAACTGTGTAGGATATGTTAGTAACCGCATACAAATAATCCATAAAAAGTATCTCGTATCTTCACAATGACTATCAGATTCAAAGTAAAACATCTCATTGAAATTAAAATGTACGACTCAAAACTGTGTACTAAATTCAATTCGGTTGCAGAACTTTTGAATCTAATGGGTTCTTTAAACTATTCTGCAAGAAAAAAAAACTGTCAATACAAATCTCTGATAGTGTCTTTCCAAATAATAAATAACCAATGAAATGTTTTCAATTTGAAAAGATTTACTGTATTAGCATATCTATTCATAGTTCTGAAATAATTGTAATCCTTAATGATGAAAAATATTTTCTTAATAGATGATTACACTCACAACAAATTCCAACATGAAATTCAATCGAGAAAAACTATTAATCAAAATTGAAGATATTGATCAAATTATATGTTTAAAAACACTGTATTAAGAAAAAATCCTATCATTCAAAATATACCAAAATTTATGAATAATTTATCAAACATATTGTAGAGAACATTATGTACAGTTAATTTCCTTTTCCTATACTCATGATTAAAAAAATCATCAGTCATAATATTTCACATGATTAAAAAAATAATACAACACTAGCTAAGTGTAATATCCTGATTTTATCTTTTTTTTTTTTTTCCTTTTGTTGAAACTCAGCTTAATCTACTAACGACAGAAGAAAAAATTACAAACTAAGGCTTATTATCATTTTCAAATCACGACAATTTCCTTATTGTCTTTGAGTCTTCTTCGTTTTTTTGTCATATTTATCTAGATAAAATTACACGCTAACAAATCCTAATTGATCGCACACATCATCACTAGCGTGCATGTCTATCAGCTGATCATCAAAATTAAGTTTTTTTTTTTTGTTCCAAGCAATATATAATGACTGACGACGAACAAAAGGACACGCTGATACTCGTCGCATGTTATATTAGTACACAGAGAGGCGTTGAAAAGCAATTCCGTATGTGTATATCTCTGTTTCTGTTTCATATACGTATATATATATATTGTAGACAACAAAATGTCATCACTCGTTCAAATATAAACATATTCTTTCGGTTCAGTTCACTTCTGCTATATATTCGCCAGAACTCCCGATCATCATCATTTACCGATTTTCTTCATCTTTATTGTACTAACCACCATAACATTAAATACATTAAGTAGCAGCATGCATGCAGATATATATATATATTCTTTCGCCTTCATTTCATCTTCGATTCGTCTGGCATTCACTTAAACGAAGAATCATTCGCATTTCCTCTCTCTCATTTTCTTTTTTGCTTTATATTATAAACAAAACCCATAAATACTGTACATATATATATATATATGATCATAGCTTGAAATATGTTGATCATCTCAATTCAAGCATGATGCTTAACTTTGACAGTTAGAATAGACATTAAACACATACACACGCGCATCACGTCGGAACCATGATTTCCGTTTAGAGATCTCATTTTTATTCTAGTACTAATGTGTAGCAGGTGCAGAATATGATCATGCATTTCGAGAAACAAAAAAAAACTACATAGAGAAAAACTGAAACAAAGAATGAATTAAAAATCATACACTTACCTTGAACATATAAATGAACAAATGCTTTTTGCGGTGGTTGAGTATTAACTTCACATGTATAAATTCCTTCATCATCAATATTAACATTAGTTATTGTTAATGAATAATCATAATCCGAACGTTGAATATTTAAACGATAATCACTTATTAATAAATCTTGATTATGTGCTAATATTGAATCTGCATTATGTGATGCATAACTTTGTCGAATCCATATTAATTGATGTGATGATGAAAGTGATAATTCATGATTTGTAGTACTAAATATACATGTTAATTTTGCTTTTTGTCCACTAGTTACTGTTACATTAGCATGTAATGCTTCTATTATTGGTTTAATTTCTTCTAGATTGAAAAAAAAAAACATATTCTTTTTTTGCTTTCTCTTATTTTATTATATTTAAAAGAAGAAAAGTTTTCCCTAAAGCAAGTGTCATCATTGATTTGTTATATTAAAGGACAATGTGCAATATATAGAGCTCATCAACCATGCATACCAACAAAGACAAAAATGGACAAATCCTGTCCGCTAAGATCGAATTAGAACTGAATGATGCGCGTTATCCCCAATCAAATTAGTCAGTTCATATACTTCATTCATTCACAACTCGTAACAGACATCCCCCAATGAGCTAATGTCTGCCTATATTTATATATATATATGTATATGTATTGGAATGCAAATCGGTGTCACATTGGGAGAAGCACTATTAATAAGCGGTGCGCACAATTTCTCTTTCTTTTTTTTAATTTTATTTAAATAAAATAAATCTCTTTGGAAATAAAAAAAAAAAGAAGAAGAAGAAATCATTTTTACATAACTGTACATCACTTATAAAAAGAAAATTTATCTCTATTATACTATTTATTTTTTATTATTGACCATTGTCCACGGTAATTACAGACAGATGATCCGTGATACTTGTGCTAGTCAACATCCGGTTAACATCTTTAGTGATGATGATCCTATGACATAATCTATTTTCCTTTCTTTCAAGGTAAATATATATTCTTCTCTTTCTCATAGCAGGCGATGGATTAGTTCAACACATTACACTACCATCAACTTATCAAAAAGAAATGTATATATATGATCAAGAGAACATGTCAACTGTTCTTGTCTTAATCTAAGTGAGTGGGCGACAACAAGTGTATCAATCAATAGATAATGACAATTGAGATTGCTAAGGAATTTTACAGATGGACCCATTCGTATATTTATATATATCGCCTTGCATTGAGATATACATATATATATATATACAAAAGAAGATATGATTTATGCAAATCACAGCTGAACTTGAACATTATCACGACGTGTGTATATGGTAAAATGGTCGTTTACATCATCACCATATACATGTATTTATATATACATTGAATTTATGACGTTGGAAGAATTTTACATCGTATATTATCACTTTTATATTACTTCTATACAATCACATGAATATAGAAAAAAAAAATGAACAAAAATCTGAAATATCCATTTACTATCAATTGATTTTAATCTCACGCATGAATACTTATGATAACCTATATAATCATCTTACCATTATTATCAATGAAAGACAATGTTTCAATGATGAGAAGAAGACTAATGAAGAATGTCGAAAACATTGTACGTTGATAGAATATTTATATATTTTAAATTTAAATATTTATATTAGTTGTTGCTGTTGTTGTTATTATTATTCGAAGTTTGACAACGAAAAAAAAACCGAAATTGAGAAGTATTAATAAGAGTCACTATGTCCACTTAAATGAAGAGAGTACTTGAATGTCGGCGCGATGTACAACCATTGAAACAAGAAACAGGGAGGAGAATAGGATGAGCTTATATATTGTGTGTTGCTTCCTGCTGCTACTGCCGTTGCACGTTATGCGTTCGTAAGAGCAAGGAGAAAATTTTCTCTTTCGCTCTTCTTTCTCTCTCTCTCTGTCTGTCTTCTTCTCTTTCGTTGTCCATATATATAATAGTCGTCTAAAAGAGAACAGTTATTACATTGAGATAGTCTTAGTCTAAACTGACTTTTATTTTATTCGATGTTATACATTGAAAGAAAGCGAAAAACTCATTGTTCATGTTCCGATGTTGAAACGAACGATAACGTCAAAAATTCAATTCATTTATTTGTGGAGTTTTTTTTTGTTGCAACGTCTATAATTATATCAGAGAAATCCAAGGAAATAAAAACAGGAAAAATAAACGAGAAATCATCGAAGCAAACATAAATGAATGTAGTATAATTTAACAAAATAAAAGTTCTCGTTATTTCAAGATTTGATATTTTATATATCATCGATTGATCAAGATTATATAAAAATAATTTGATATGGATCAAAGATCAAACGAATATTTATTGAGTGATAGAATATATATTTCATCAATATAAAATGCGTATACCGATGAAAATTGTAAAATTGGATATATGAAAGAGTTTTTTTCTCATATGAGTAACTAATATTTCAATTTTTATAAATAAGTTTTTTCACTTGCTTATCAATACTAGGATGATCATGAAGATATTTGTTTGATATATCAAAAATGACCAGAAAGATTTGTCTTTTGATAACTAATTATGATAGAGAGAAAAAGAAAAGAAATGCTATTTCTTGTCTGTAAAAAGATAAAATCAAAAGAAATATGTCTGTTTTATTGACTGATGCAATTTTGATGAGTGTTAATCAATTAATGGCTCATTTAATCTTACATAATTTCGTAATTGAAATGAATCATTATTCATCCAAGAACATATTTTCTTTTTATGGGAAAAAAAAACCTATATGCAATTATTATTTGATTCTCATATTTTAAAAATTTTATTTGAATGGAAATAGATATCGAATACGATATTAAATTCTTTCGAAAAGAAACAAATGAATTCAATTGAGAATTGTGTTCATATATAATCGGAATTATATACAATAAATTTGTTAAACAAAAATGATAGAGGTCTGCCTGGTTGTTATAACAAAGTATCAATGATGATAGCCAAAAATTTGTTCTGTTATAAATCATTGTTGACAAGATAAAAATAAAGAATTAGAACCCGGTGACCTTTACGTTCTTAAAATAAGAGATATGAGAAAGGCACACCTGCATCTGATAGAATAATATTTATCAAAGTATAAAAGTCCAAAAGAACCAAGTTGTTTTAATGATTAGAACTAAAAATAAAACTTTGTTGAATGTAAAACTAAGAAATTTTTCATTTCAAATGTACTGTATGCTTGTTTAATCATTATATTAATAGTTTTGAGTACATCAAATATACATAATTCATACCAAAAATAACATGATATATGGTTAAAGTTTCATTGAATTTAGTTTATCTAGTTTTTTTACTCGAAAAAATGAATTCAGTTTGTGGATTTCTTCAACAAATCATAGTTGAAAAATCCATTGACTAAAATAGTTTTTTTTATAATAAAATTGAAGTTTTTCATCAAATCAACAAATATTTGCTTTAATAAACAAATACAAAAAAAGCTTCTCAGAAGCATCTTGAAATCAATTCATTACCAAAACGAAAATTTATTCTTTTTTTGACAAGATTCATCTATATATTTCATGATTTTAAAACCATTTAATAATGTATTCATATTTCGAAACTTATCTTTTCATCCAAAATCCTATTTACAAAAACGTATTCAAGAAAAAAGGAAAAAAAAAACTTTTCCTATCATTTAAAGCCTATTCATACATAATACAAGTAAAAATAAAGCAAACCAACATAAATCTATAGAAATTCGGCAAGAAAAGAAAATATTCATCAAAACTACGACCGAATAACAGATAGATATAAAAAACAATAGATAAAACAATAATGAACATTTGCAAAGTTGAAATACAAAGTAATAGAAGTTAATTTATCTGTTGTCTCAAAAAGATAATATGACTGAAAATAATGAAATCAAAAAAAAAATTAATAACAATAATAATAATTTTATTCATTCTTTATATGTTCTTGTTCGATTTGACTATTCGATGTTATTGATTGATTATTCTATATATATATATTATAATAATAATGAAAAAAAAGATAGATATTAAAAACAAAATTATACATACTTGAGATAAAAGCTTGGTTATTTGTATAGTAAGAATAGCACCAGCAAATGTTAGACAAGGTACACATGTTTTTAAATAAAAATCCGAATTTGTATATCTTAAAGAAAAAGAAAAGATCGAATTTCTAATAGATCTTTGTAAAAAAAATATATATATTTACTTTAATGCACCAGCACGTAATAAAATTTCTGTAGTCATTGTTAATGTAAATGATACAATACTTGAAAAAGTAAAACCAATTATACTTCGATCAAACCACCACCAAAATGCTATACATAAAAAGACTACTGTAATAGAAAAATGAAGATCACTTTGAAATGTAATTTTCTAAAACAAAACAAGAAAAAAAAAAAGAAAATCTCTAGAGATTGCTTCTTTATTTGTATTCACGAAACATACGGCACATAAATGATTGATACCAACAAATATTACTAATGATTTACAAATTCGAGATTTTTGCATAGTATCATCATTATCTGTAGATATAGATGTTCGATCAGTAGAAGTCATTAGCATTGGATAAAGAAGACCAACTAAAACTATTCAAATGAAAAGAAGAAAAAAATAGCAAAAAATATTTTGTTTTTCTTTACTTACCAGCACCAAGACCGCATACAGAAATGAGACTCAAAGTAGGTAAAGTAAGCATAAGACGAGGAGAATTAAATAATAATAATTTATGTTCGTATTGAAAAGTCATTAATACAACAGCTAATGTACAACCAAAAGTAAATAATTTTAATGAACGTGATGAACAAGAAGATGCACTACGGACTAGCATTGCTGCCATTTATCGTTTTATTTGAATTTATTTTTCTGTATCTAGATAGAAGATAGTAAAATAGTAAGGCAACTACAAATATATTTAAGCTATATAAGTAAGTCGATAAGTCAGAGGAGACAGACCACAATGGCGTGATCGCAAAAACACTTACCCCTCCTTTATGCCCTCCATTAACAATGATATAAGGGTTGAAAGAAGAAAAGAGAACAGAACACGAGAAAAAGAGACGAGAACTATAGTATCGGGTCATCGCTTTACATGTAACATTAATCATGTACTTTAACAGTGTGTTGAAAAAGTGTCAGAACAAATGAATAATATTCTTATTTTCGTTTTTATTTAGATTTGATTTTTTTTTCTAATACAGAAAAAAAAAGGAAATTCTTTTATTCGTTTATTTCTTCCTCATCATTATTATCGTCGTCATCATCATCATTGTCATCATCTTTAAATGTAATCTTATTTTGTTGTTGTTTTTCTTCTTCTGTTGTTGCCGTAGTTAAATTAATTGAAGCAAGATTATATTTTTTATACATATCATAATTTCGTACTATTGAAATAAGTATTAAATTTTTAATTACATGTATTAATATATGTATTTGAGGTTTTTTATAATCACGTTTAAATGTTTTTCCATTTAAATCATCAGATTTTCTTGATAATAAATCATTAATAAGAATTTCTTCTAGATGACTTGATTTTAATGTTGTATTATTAGATTTTTTAGCTTGTACATCAAACCATATTATATTATTTGATGTATCATTTTCATTTGTCAATAATATAATTTGTTCAATAAATTCGTTTTTTATAATTAATTTTCTTAAATCATCTTCATATGCTTTACATATAAATGATATTGGTAATAAACGTTCAATATATCGACTATGTTGTTCTTTTGTTTGTATACTTGTATTAAATATTAATTCAATAAGTTTATTTAATGATATTAATGGTAATATAGTTGTAACAAAAAAAGAATGTTTTGTACCTGATTTAACAATTTGAAAACGACGAATTCTTTTATTTGAAGTATTTAATTTAAGTTTTTCATTTTCTAATGCTGAATCAAGATCATTAAGATTTGTTGTTTGTTCATCAAGATCTTTTTCATCAGAAAATTCAGGACCAAATAATTGATCAGCAAAACGATTTAATAAATTATAAACTTCATTACGAACAAATGATTCTTTTGATGAACAATATGTTACAAAAAATCCATGTTGATCTATTTGAATTGTATTATTATTCGATGAATTAGTTGTATTAGCAAAATTTGATTTTTTATTTTGATGATAATTTCGACGTGCTGTTTTTTCATGTTTTACACGAACCATCTTCAATAGAACAAAACAAGAATGGTTTTTTTTTTTAATTTTTTTTTATCCAATAATACGCACGAATTTTTCGAAAACATTTCGGTTTACAAAGAAAAACAAAAAAAAAACCAACAAACAAACAGATACAGAAGACAAATTTTCTTTTTAAAGAAATGTATTTGTATACATAAATATATCTATATTCATTTTAATCGTATTATTCTTTTTTTTTTCTATGACAAAAATGATAGGTCGTTGCCAATTGTCGACTTCAAAAAAAAATTAATTAATACGAAGATTTTAATAGAGTTGTTGTTGAAGCTGATTCAGGAAAAAGTTTATGATAAGATTGTGTTGGTATATAATTACCAATAACAGTACGACCAGAAAAAAATCGACCATGAAGTGCATTGACAGCATTGATAGCTATAAATAGAAAAAAACGAAAGAACGTGAATAGATTTAAAAAGAAATTAATCGAGTTTATTGATTTAGGATCCTTTGGTTTTTCCTCTTATGATTATATATTCAATTGTAATTAATCTTAATGCATTAATTATCATCATTTGTTAGACAAATTTTTTTTTTGATTTTTGCTAAGTGATTATTTTGACATATGGAAGAATGTATCTTCAACAATATTTCTAGAATTTATTAGGCTAAGTTCTATTTGAGAAATATCCTAGTATCTGATGCATTCAATTAATTGTTGTATTGTAGTTTCGAATTCAAACTTGAAGTTCGGTATGCCCAAAACTATGTCAACTATTACATAAAAAATTACTGCTTTAATCTCTAAAACGAATGTTCAATAAGTTTGTTAATAACTTGAATGCAAATTTCCAACATTTTTTTGACCAATTTAACTTTTTTTTGAGTCTAAACGGAACCTGTAACAGTCGGTACATTTGGAACCTTGTAATAAACATAAAAAAAAAAAAATTTTTAGCAGAATCTCTAAGGATTAAAATGCCAAACGCAACATAACTGCTGTTGCTAATCGCAGGAGAATAATTTTATTCAATCTATTTTACGACACATTTCTTTGCCATCCTTTTACTTAATTCTAACGAATATAGTAAGAAAGTAGTTTCTAGAGTATAGTGAGATGTTATTGACATACGATCTGTTGTCATATGTCAACATTTGTCACTACCTCCGAGGACGAGTCAAATTTTCACTCTTACACTTCAACACTCCGTGTAGATTGTGCTATGCAAAAAAAATCCATGCTCCAGTTTTGTATTCCAAAAAAGTTTACGACAGCAAAATTTTCGATTAGAAAAATCTGCTCATTTTTCATCCTATCTGTTTATCATTTAGTTGGTTATAAGAGGCAACAAAACACCATCTATTTATTCTCTTGTACTCAAGTAGTATAATCAAAAGAAAATTAATATTTACCACTAGCAATAGTTGAACATTTAACATAAACATTTCCATCAGGACTTTTTTCATCGACATAAATATGCACAACACCACCGTGTTTATTACATTCATCAATAACTTCATCACGTATTTCTTGTGTCCAACGAGGATTTCGAGCTTCAGTAACTGGATCAAACATATTTGAAAGCATAAAACATTGCGTACCAACAGCTGTTACTGTTGCTAATTGTTGTGGATTAGGTGGTTCAGGTATACGAACATGTTGAGAACTTGCTGCTTGAATATGTGCTGCTTGTAAAGCATCAATAGCATGTTTTGGCATTTGTAAACCACTACCTTCACTTAATTTAGCCATTAAAGCTAAACGTCCAGTTGCACCTAAATTAATACCACGTTGATCAAGATCATCTGAATCAAGATTTGATGATGATGCAAATGATGATTGAATGCCAGCAGTATATGTTGGAAACGTAACACCAGTTGAACTTGTCATTTCACCGAGTCGTTCAGTAACATGACCAACTTTCATAGGTCGTCCAGCTAATTCAAAACCATTTAAATTTTCCATAGCTTTTTTAGCATCTTCAGCATGAGCAAATTGAATAAAACCTATAAAAAGAAAAAAAAACAAATCATATTATTAAATTTAATAAAAACATAAAAGTCTTTTTTGATTTTTTTAAAATTACCATATCCTCGTGATCGACCTGAATCAGGATCTTTCATAAGTGTAACACTATCAATACGACCAAATGGTTCAAAGATTCCTCGTAACATATCTTCACTTATATTAAAATGAAGTGATCCAACATATAATTTCATCGGACCATGTGTTGGTATAAGTGATCCAGCTTGTGATGTTGTTCCATTACTTATAACTGGATTTTGAGCAGCAGCTGCTTGTGCTGCTAAACGATTTTTTTCCGCGTTCGATGGTTTAACTATAATTGGTATGCCAAGGAGTTTTTCACCAGATAATGCAAGTGCTGCTTGTACACAAGCTAAATCACGAAATTCAACATATGCAACACCTTTTGATCGACGTGTTCGAGGATCTGTTATTAAACGAACATCACGAACTTTACCAACACGAGAAAAAAATTCTTCAAGATCACGTGGACGGATCATTGCTGCTAATTGCATACCTTGATTAATAAACAAAAAATAAATATTTAATCATTAAAGAAATTAAACTTTAAAAGTATTTCTTTTTTTTCTTCTTTGTTTACAAAACAATACTAAATTTTATGTTAAAATATAATTTTTCAATTAGAATATATACTAATATTCATATCAAATTAAAACAAGGATCAGTATTTTTGAAATAATTTTTAATAGGAACTAAATAGATATCTGTGGGCTTTCACCGTTTAAAAGAGGAAATGATATTACAGCAAATCTTCAAAAACAGATTTTTTTGACAAGTTCTCTCAAGCTCACTAGCTAAGTTTCTAATATAGAAAACATTTTGTAATGTAAAAGGTTCGAAATTTTAATTTTCAGTAATGCATCAGAATCATTAACTAAAGTTTAATAATCTATATAAATCGGATATCAAAATATTTACTCAATCATGAGTTATGAATATTTTACTAAATGTGTTGGGCAGTTTTTTCACGAAAAATTCACCTTCTAAATTTATTAACACGTCTCGATTTTAAACAAAAAAACTTAACCTATGACTCTGAGAAAAAATTTCAGAAAATTCTAGTATTGAGTATTCAATGCAGCTTCATTTCCTCTCTCAAACGGTGAAAACCATAAAGCTCTATCTAGTTCCTATCAAAAATTATCCTGAAAAATTCTCATTCTTCTTTTAATTTGAAATGGATATTAGCTCAGTCCAAGTCTTAATATTTGTTTCTAATTATTAAACATATCTATAAAAAATTTTAGACTCTTTTTTTTTTCATTTGATAATTTCATAAAAGCGAATTTTTTCATACTAGGTTTTTACTCAATGATATTAACCCTTTACCCCCTAAAACCGATCCGACAAAGTCAGTATCGATTTAAGCATAGGAATAGTCCAAATCTGGGCCCAATATGTCAAGGATGTAGCCAAATTTCAGTGAAGCTGTTTCCCTATGATACTTAAAAATGGGTCGAAAACGACCCATTCGGGTTGAATGGCATGAAAATTCGATCTTTTTCAACATGCTATTTTACGGTTTGTTGAATTGTGTATGCTGAATTCCTATGGCCTGAGGTATTTCTTTCCGTAAAAACAATTTTTTCTGCAAAATTGAATTTTTCAAAAATGATATTAGATACATTTAATTATTTTTAAACGAAACTTTACGATGAACAACACAAAATAAAATAATGATACTTCGTAACTATGTCGACTTTTCACGATGAAAATCTTTAAAATAATTACGCTTTCCTGTAAAACATCAATGTATTTGACATTTGGAACAACTAATTACTGTTTTATTTGAACAACCTTCATATTTACATCGAATACGTGTATTTGTTTCGATAATTGGCCAATGTTCTATGCCATCGAAACAAATAGCTGTTGAGATGTTCGATTTAGATTCACGCTTTTTTCTATCACTAATTATACAATCATATTAATGAGAGAAAATCATTTCAGAAAAATAAAAATTTTATGTCACTCAACCCGAATGGGTCGAAAACGACCCAAATTAACTTGAAGGATGATGCTCATTCTCGAATAATTAACAAATCCATTTGATCTTTCTTTCAAATAGGTTAGCGTAGTAACAGTATACATCAACAATTAGAATGTCTGAGTACTCAATCAACGTACATAAGAAAAAGTAATAAACTCAGAAAACCGATTTTTTTCGCATTTTCGAAAATTCACAATTTCTTTACTCAAATAAGTCGAGTAAAGAATGATTGAGAAGAAATTCTTTTTTTTATACATTTATAGCTCATTCAATTCTCTATACAAATATTCCACAATCCTCTCAATCAGACGTTTTTTTTTACTAAATTATGTAAATCGTACGAATGGGTCGAAAATGACCCAGCCGGGGGTAAAGGATTAAAATGAAAGAAAAAAAAATACTCCAGCGGCTTTGATTGTGGATCAGCAGATTTTATTACTATTAAAATATGCATCGCTTGAGAATAGTGAAAGAATGAATGGAAAAAGACTGAGTGTCAGATCGAAAAAAGACTCACATCCATCATCTTCTATTGAGCAACATTCTGTCTAAATGTAAAATTTGAATCATCATATTCTTTTTCTTTACTTAATAAATCAATTTTATTAGATCTTCATCTAAGGGTGTAATCATATAACAGTAAAAATTGAACTTTTTTTGAAATTAGATAATTTTAGAAAGTGTCGAATAATTCGAAAGACAAATGTTTGAAATTTCCTTTCTTGAAAATCTGAATCCTACTAGTAAATTCTTGAGGAAACGTGAATCGAGCTTTCAAAATATATCATTTTGTACAATACATATCTAAAATCTTGAATGAATTACATTCTCTCTTAATTCTATTTAGTTTTAAACAAAAAAAAAACTTAGTCTTACAAAATACAGTACGAAGATCACGTTCTTCTGGTGTTAATTCAGGTGATTTTTCTCGTCGATTTGATTTAGATGCAGATGAATTTTCTTTAGGTTGTTTTTGACGACTTATTGTTTGAGCTAATTGATGTAATTCAGAATTAACATCTCGTCGTTTTCCACTTGATAATGTTGTTGGTGGTGGTGGTGGTGTTGGTGAATGATGACGACGATCAATTGGTGAACGACTACGTCGTAATGAACGATTTTGTTTACGTTCATGTTTTTTATCACTTTTATGTGACTTATGATGTTTATGATGTTTGTGATGTTTTTTATGTTTTTTTTCTTTATCTTTATCTTTGTCTTTGTCTTTGTCTTTATCCTTTTTTTCACTAGTTTTATTTATTGTTTGTTCTTGTATTTTTTTTTGCACATCTTCTTGCATTTTTTCTTCAAGCATACGTTCAATTTCTGTATCATCATCCATTTCCTTTCTTAAATATAAAACATAAAAAAAAAAAAAAACATTAAATAAAATAAATAAATTTTACTTTTTATTTTAAAAACTATTTTACCTCTGTATATAAAAATTGATACAGAGAAAAAAAGAAAATAAATCCTAGAGAAATAAATATTAAAAGAATAGAATATGAGAATATTCTAACTTGTTTCCATAGTAGAAGTAGATTCTTTTTTTTCCACTCCTAGAATAAGAAACTATGATATGTTTTTATAAAATATAACATAGAATATAAAACGTCTGTTTGTATATGTGATTGATCTTGTAGTACGTAGACGAACTTCTAAACAAGGACAATTGTCTAGAGACAATTTTTATCGTTAATTTATAAAAAATTAAAATAAAAATAGTTCACTTTTAATAAATATTAATTGGGAAATTCTAACGAAATATAACAAACAAAAATAAAAATTAAATTAAACACTTACGATATTAAGTATTATTGGATATTATCTAAAAAAATGTAAATAATTAATATTGAACAATTCGCACTATTCCAAATAAATCTGTCAATAATAATGAATCAGTACAGTCAATGTCAATACTTTAGATGTGGTGTGGTGGTTGGTATTTGTCATAAACAATGAAAAACAATTGGTACCTCACAAATTCAATGAATGCCCGTCATCGAGCGACACCTGACGGATCAGTGGTTTTTTATCTGTATTCAGGATAGCAATGAAAACGGTATGAATTTTTAACAATCAGTATCGGTTTCATCTCTATGTAATTGGGCTCATTGAATTCAAAATTTTCGTATCTGGCTAAGAGAAAAGATTTAGACCTGAAATTGGTCGAGTCTCAAACCGATTTGATGAACTCTACTACATAGACTTATTTTGGTGTGATCAAATTGCACATTAAATTTACTACAGAAGTTTATCTAACAAAAGCACGAAAGTGAATAAGTTAAACTAGTGACCGATATCGATTCTATCTCTAATTCAAAACATCCAAAAGCACCATCGAAAATGTAAACATTAATCTCTCGTTCATATTTCAAATATTAGCATAGAAATGGTTTTTCTTAATAGTTAAAATTCAGGTTATTTACGATCATGAAGTAACCATTGTTCGTTGAATTTGAAAAAGAAAGAATCAACAATCATATTGCATTATAGATGTTTATAAGATTTTTTTTTTTTTGAAATTGAGATCATCGTAAATTAACAGTTTCCTGAAAGACTTTTACAACTTTCAGAAGGAACAGTAAACGAGGATTCATATACGAGCATTTAACTTGCAGTAGCATATTCATAGGCGGCGGAGCCACGAGGCCTGGGTAGGCACGAGCCTACCCTAGATTGGAGGAGAGTAGGCTTGGGTAGGCTCAGATAAAGGCTTGGGTAGGCTCGAACCAGTACAGATAAAGGCTTGACTAGGTTCGATTTAATGTAAAATTTTTCTAATATTAGATAATTTTCATGTTCTTCTGTCAGATGACACGTTATTACAAGGTCAGTTCACATCTTATTATTACAAACTCGTGCCCAGTGACATACTGATTGGTTTCGTTGACGTCTATATTTACGTCGAATTTTTTATTTTCAATATAAGATAATTTAACTTTTGTTCTAAACTTCTATTCAAAACAACGTTTGAATTGTAAGTAATTAAAGAACAGTACTCTTCCATAGGCGGTGGAGCCATTAGGCCTGGGTAGGCTCAAGTTCACTCTAGACTGGCTGAGGGTAAGTTCAGTAGGCTCAAACTTGGACAGAGCAAGACTTTTGTAGGATCTATTAAATGTGAAGATTTTCTATTATTGTCTAGTTTTTCAATTTTTCTGGCAGATGATACGTCGTTACAGAGTCAGTGTCAGTCATAGGCGGCGGAGCCATTAGGCCTGGGTAGACATAGCTCTACCTAGACTGAATATCTAAAAAGACGTTCATACACTCCATTCTACATAAAAATGTTATATTATTGCTAAATTTTCGTTTGCTTATAACGCATGATATATTATTACAAGATCAGTTTATTCTGTATCTGCTACCAACCATAGGCGACGAGGCCACAATGGCTGAGTAGGCGAAAGCTCATCAAGATTCAAGTTTCATAGGCTAAGAGAAACTCAAACATTTGCTTCTCACTCCATCAGATTAAAAAACTTGCGTACTGCTCGAAATTTTTTGCTGTCATCAGCGGTAGCTGCTAACATTTTTAGGGAAAAAACTGAGTTTCGTATGACTAAGTGTTGCAACGTACATTGATAATGAGTTCACGTTATGCTCTTTTGTTACAAATGAAGAATCACCTTACAGGTTACTTACAATCATATCTGCTGGATGATGTCAAAATTCTCTCGCCTTTCTGCAGTTACTCTCAGATGCCAATCAAACATTTTTAACACGCTGAACAAACCCACAATGAGATTCCTTTTCTGTGAGCACTGCTGCGTCGCCATAATTCTAGTTTGCACTAATCCAAATCAAAACCTCTTTCCAATGTGCAGCTCCTGAGATAGGTTCAGAATCTAACCAACTCTAGTTCTGAGCCTGGGTTTGAAATTTCTCTGTTGACTAGAGTCAGATCTGGATCCAGGCACAAATTCTCGAATTCAGACCTGATAGGCTCTAGCAGCACGTAAGAACTAGTTAAAACTTGGTTATTACGAGATTATCGTCAAAATTGTTTGAAAAATGTGTAGGGTATGCTGGTTGCCCGAAAAATTAATAAAAAGAATGTAGAATCTTTGAAATAATTATCAAATTGAGAGTAAAAACCTTGCATTGAGAGTACGAGCACTACGAATCCGGCTTCGGATCCTAAAATTTTGCGTCCGATAGACTATATTTGAGGGTCACTATTTAATGAAAGCAAAAGTTTAAGTAACTCTTTGAATACAAGTTTTTTGCCACAAGTTGCAAACTCATCTCTGATCTGTGCTAATGTTATGCATTAAAAAATTTGAGTTCGAAATAAATAATATTGGTTGTATTTTATTTGAGTGACATAGCATAAAAAATGACCCTCTCTATCTTTAACTTGTCAGTAAGGCTCGTATAAAAATATTGAGCCTACCCTAGATTCAAAACGCTCCGCCGCCTATGAGCATATTGTTGTCTTTTTCACGAACAATTGTGTTTTGAATAATGACTCTTAATATTTCATCGAACGATGAATATTGTTGTATAATGAGAGATTAGATTATGAAATTTTGATGCTTCATTATACTTGTTGATAACTTTTGAATGAGCAAGTCATAAATAACCTTGGAGTTATAAGTCTTTTCATGAGAATAATTTTTATAAAATTCATAGTGTGCCATAGAATATTTTTGCGTTCACTCTGAGTTATTCTTCTTTAATATCTATTACTGTATAAGAGTCGTTTTTACTTTGATTTTAAACAAATCGCATAAAAACTGATATCAATCAAAATACTATTTGATAATTGAAATAAAAAGAAAATATTTATGATAGAAAGTGTAATAGTATACATTATGCTGTATTCTACATATTTTTACTCGACCACTAAAAAAAAAAAGAAATCTATTCGTATAAATTCTAATATAGATGTTAGATATTTTGGTCTTTGAACAAAGTGACTTAAGAGAACGCACTCTATTTATATAGATTGAACCGAATGATGTTTATAATATGAGAAATAAATTACGATTAGTTTCGAGACCAGCAAAAAAAAGTTTTGCATCAGAGTGCATAAAACATTTCGTTCGGGTCAATGATATAACACCAAATAAATTAGACTATGTCTAGTCTACCCGCAAATAGGGATGAATCATCGAATCATTATCAAATCGTCAACATACTAATGCACTAGGTGGTGCTAGTTGTCTGTACATTTTTTCCAAGGTTCTCCTTAACACCAATTGTCACTAGATAGGAGATAGTTGTTGTGATGAACTCGAATTTTTCGGCCTCAGAGCTATTTCTGAGAAAACCATCAACTAACAGAGACCAATCATGAGCCATAGAAGTTTATGACCAATGAGAATAGAGCATAACGGCACTATTGTTATATAATACTCGACGGATTGATCATTATCTCTATATACAATCATGCCATCAGAAGTGTTACATTGTGTTTTATGTGATCGACAGGAACGAGGAGCATGTTCAAAATTTACATCGTTGTAAATGTTGGAAAAATAATATTATCTGTATTGTTTATTGCAAATATAATGTTGATTTCTGTATTAATCAACCAAGTACTTAAGTTCGTATAAAAGTTATTTTATAAATTTACTTTTTTTTTTCTTAAGAGCATCACATCGTTAACTTCAAATGATTGACTTACAGATGATAGTAGTGATGATATACGTTCAACAGATGCATCTGTATAAAGTGATAGAGTATGTGATAATGATTCATTTATATCACACTCAGACAACCTCTATAATTAGGTCAAAACGCACTGTTTCATACATTTCTTTTTCTACTTTCAGACTGACGACTCGGAATCTATGTGGACAATTATGATCGAACTAGTGATGAACTCAATCTCAACAATTGTGTTATACTTAAGCAGCTGCTGTGCAAGATAATCTATCTCTTCACATACTTGAATATTTTTCTTATAGTTGTACTTATTTTTTTGTTTTTTTTTTCTTATAATTGTACTTATTTTTCTTTTTTTGTATTTTTTACTGGAAAAAAAAATATTTGAAATAAATCTAACGATCAACCTGATCGTCGAAGCTCAATATAGTTTTAATTCTACAAAAAATGAAATAGCATAGTGATTACTTATTGTACGGAGCTGTCATATTGTGCTATCCGTCAATGTTGCAGCCATTACAGATGATGTACATTCTGATTGGTTAGAATGTGACGATTATTTCTATGTTTAGACATTTTTTTGGTAAAAACTAGAAGCGCAGTTCGATAGAGAATAATTTTCTCGATCGACTGGTATCAATTTTATATTCGGCCCATTCCAAAAACTCAGAGGTCGCTACACGTAGTGCATTTGATATTGATTCGTTGAAATACACATCTTTTTTCTGCTCTGCGGGCATACTAGTCATGGGATATACTTATTTAGTCCTATCCTAATTGTCATTCAATGTTCTATTGGATGTTTGTTCATACTTTGCCATTTATAATCATATAGACATGTCCTCTAATGTTATCCAATCAAAATTTGACGCTATTTAGAAGATAAATTAATCATTTTCTTCTATCTACTTTATTCAAAAACTCTTTATTGAAGTCAATATTCAAAAATAATTCTTCAGTTTAAAAATTCGTCTATGAATATGTTAAGCCTATGCCTAAATCATAGTTTTTATAATATTTTCTTTTTTCGCGTTACGATATCACAGAGCCACATGCGTTTCTTACTTTTTGTTTGCCGAAAGTTGACACAACAAAGATTAAATTTACAGATTGTATGACCTTGTATAAATCTAGTCGAAACTTTAACTTTGTTATTTGTACTAAGACTTAATGTTTTCATTTTGTAATTATCTCAAGGAAATTTTCTTAAACATTTCAAGAATTCATTTGAAAATTTTTTATTATAGACTAATGCAGAGAAATTTTTTTTAAATATCGCTTATATGACCTATGTTCTTTTTTAGTTGACTTATTGATAACATAACAAAAAAAAAAAAACTAAAAGATTAAAGAATATTCAAATAGAATACTTTTTTCTTGTTACTTATTTTTGTTTTATTTTATTTCAAATAAAACTCTACTATTGAACATATCAATGATTGATTTACTCGGTTTTCTACGTCTTTTAATCAATTTAATACTTTATCCATTAGCTGTAACATTTCTTATCTTTTATCGTTGTTTACAATGGTTAGGTTTTCAACCGATTGTTCATGATTATCATGATCATATTGTACTTATAACTGGTTCAGGAAATGGTCTTGGAAGAGAAATAGCATTAGCATTTGCAAGTGCTGGTGCTTCATTAGCACTTTGTGATATAGATGATGCTGGTAAGAATATTATTATTTATAAAAGTTTAAAAACAATAAAGTATATATATATATTATATTTACATAGGAAATCGTGAAACTCAACAACAATGTTTAACAATATTACATCATCGAAATTCATCAAGTCGTGTACGAATTTATCATGTTGATGTAACACATTCAGCTGATATATATGCATGTGCTGAAAAAGTTCGTTTTGATCTTGGACAAGTAACAATACTTGTTGCTAATGCTGGTTTTGTTAGTGGACGACCATTATTAAATGAATCTGATACAGATATTGAACGTACATTTAGTGTAAATTCACTTTCACCTATTTGGTTAATTAAAGCATTTTTACCATATATGCTTGATGCTAATCGTGGACATATTGTTATTGTTTCAAGTGTTCTTGGTATAAAAAAAAAATTTGAAATAGAAATAATTTTATTTATTCATTTTATTAATTCTAGGTATACATGCTTCTCATGGTCCAATAAGTTATGTTTCATCAAAACATGCTAGTTTAGGTCTTAGTCGATCACTTCGTCTTGATATTCATGCAACACATCCAAATACACGTGTCACTGTTCATTGTATTTGTCCATATATAATGCGAACGAAAATGTTTAATCCAGTAATAAATTATGTTTCATTTAAATTTTTATTGCCGATTGTGTCTCCTCGTGATGCTGCTAATCAAGTATTAGAAGCTATTGCATGGCGTCGAAATGAAGTTATATTACCATATCATTTAAAATATATTGGTTTTATTAATGATTTCTTCTTACCACAATGGTTGTCTGAATGGTTTTTATTTCAAATATCGGGTAGACGACCATTGGATACATTTCCTAGAGATAATGATGAAAATACTCGTGATAAAAGAAAAAAACATATATATACAACACATTAAGAAAGTACTAACTTTATATCGAAATTTTTTTAACCGTTTATTTTAAACAAAAATATAGATATATGTGATGAGGACATTCAACATTCCAACAAACAAATATTTTATACTTCTTATTCATAATAAAAGACAAGTCTAAAAAGGAAAATGTAACTTGTTAAATAGTTTCTTTATTGAAAAAATAGAATGATAATTTTTAAAAGAAATTTACCAATGCAATTCTTACGAAGTTAAAAAGTGAAACAAAGAGCAAAAAAAAATATTTTAGCAACATCACTTTCCATTTATTATCAATATCTGTTTTAGAATGAGAACAAAGTAATAATTGAAAGACGAAAAGAAGTATTTATGAGAAAGAAAAGTTGAACTCTCGCACTAATAAAATTCAACACGTATGAATGATGATGTGCCATCATAATTTTTATTAAATCTCTTTAATCAAATTTTGATAGAATTTAATGAAAATGGATATGTATTATTGAAGTACAGTGTTTAATTTGGTTTAAATAAAATCCATTCATACAAGAATAAAAATCAGTACAATCCAATTTAAATTTTTACCTTCAAGTATTTACTGGCGTGTTTAGTGGCATAAACACTATTTAAAAAAATTGAACCATTTGATCTAGAATTTACACTTTATTTTTTTCTTAGAGAACTTTATGAACTATCAGTTGCTAAAAAAAAATACTACTTTGTTTGATTAGCTCATCTCTAAAACGCAACATGTAAAAAACTCAATAAGTTTGAAAAAATAAAATTTTCTTTAGAAATGTTCTGTATTTGCATATAAACTATATTCAGAGACATGCTGTGTGCCGGCGAAAATGTTCACTAGTGAATCCAATGTGTTTCGAAGTTTGCTCATAACTTGACAGATAAGAGATAGTAAAACATTCAATGGATTCTATAACGGATCAAAGTATATTATACAACGTGAAATACGTCAAATCGTTCTATTCATGTCATTAGAATATATAAACGAGACCAATACACAATGCCATTGCTGGTAAAAGATTAAGCTAAAGAATATATCATAAGTCATTTTTATTCTTTTGTAGAAGAAAAAAAATTTTTTTTATGTTATCTTCAAATCACGAATAATGATTGCACTTAAAATATCAAAAGTAAAATACAATTATAATATCGTCTGTAATTCTGGAAATATTTCATTGATAAATAACATTATTAATTTCTAAATAAAAAAAAAATACAATTGGAACAGTATCAATAAACTAGTCATGTTATTTCTTACATAACAAAGATGTTTATTTAGTCGAATATCTTGAAAAAGTTCGAATAAACGTTCCGCACCTAATCTTGCATTATCTGAACCAAATATCAAAGAAACCGTTTCTAGAAAAAACGAAGAACAAAATAAATTAAATTTTATTTGAAAATTTTTGTCATTACAAAACCTGGTATATTGGATAATAATTGTTGTTTTGCTTGTTGTCTTCGTTCTCGTTTTTCATCATCTGTACGTGTTTGTCTTTCAACAGGTGGAGTCTTTGGCCAAAATGTATCTCGTAGCATAATTAAATATTTTACTACATATTCTTCTTGAAATAAGTTAACAATATATCGACGTACTTGTCGATTTATTGTACTTCCATATGTAACACGAATAAATTGAACTAATGTCATACGTATTAATTTAAGTAAACTACGTTGTTCGTCAAGTAGAATATCAATAAAAGCATAAAATGGCTTAGCAATCGAATCAACACGACCTTCGAGAAAACGAACGCTTTGAAGAAGAAACAAACGAATAAAAATTTTTCGATAATAAAATAAAAAAAATAGTTAATACCTGTCCGTTTCTAATAAGTCATTGGATGTTTTGTCCGAACGAAATATTTGACTAAATATAAAGTTTATTACTTTAATTTTTTTTTGTTCATTTTTGAAAATTTAGAACATCACACTTTTTATTATTATTTTAGTCGTATACTCAAATTAATTAATTACATGGATTTTCCTTAGAAGAAAACAAATTTTTTCGTCATAAATGATTTCAAATAAATGGATATTAAAAGAAGTCGATTGAAAGCTAGGAAAATAAATCCATAATTTAGTGTCACAAAAAGTGAAAAACTAACGATCGAAGTTTTTCTTGATCTCACATTTTTCAGGTGATAACTCTTTCGTATATAAACAAATGCAACTGATCCATACGAATTGTAATCAAATAGAAAAGATTTCTATCGGAACCTAATATGTAGCTAAGAGAGATTATTTGGTTTTGTTTTTCTTCATATATATTATTATCACATTTTAATTGGAGTTTTATCAATGTTCTTTTTAAAACAACAGCGAAAAGACATGAAGATCGGGCGCTCTCTAGAAAATAATCTTGGACCAGGTTCATTTAAATTGCATGAAATTCAATTCTACAGCATGACATTTTCGGAAGATATTAAACAAACAAGGAATAAAAATAGTTCATTGAGCAAGTCGAATATCTCTATGGACTGTCATTCTATATAGTTGACTTTTCTTGTTTCAAAGAGTATGTCAAGATGCCGAACCTGACAGAGTCTTTTTTAAACTCTTATTTTCTAAAAACAGTAAAGATTTGAAAAGTTAAACTTCTCGAAAAATGAGCTTGGCATGCTCTTGCAAATAAAAAAATCCAATAGGTACAATGAAAATCTTTCGAGAATTTTGGGATGAGCGATCAAAATAATATAAACAGAAGAGAACAAAAAAAATATTCTTGCTTTTTCTGTAAGCAGCGTATTGTTTTTTTCAAATAGGTCATCACAGAAATTATCCGAAGACTTTTGACAAAAAAATGATGTATCAAATAAAAAAATCTTAGATGTTGAACAAAAAACAACAAAAAGAATTTCAAACGACGATTTTCTTGAAATAGACTTTACTAATAAATGTATACATTCAATGTTTCTAATTCGTATTATCAATGAAAAAAATCTCAACTTATCCTATTAACTTTCAGTCATAAAAAACTGCTCTATTTAAAGTATGTGAAACTAATTTCATGTTCTTTTTATATTCTATGCACAAATAATCGAGTAAACAAGGTTTTTTTTCTCAGTTCTCCATATATATATAAATGAAGATAATCTATGAAGAATTACATACAATGAGTTTTTATGTGAATTCTTTTGTTTCTTTTTAACATTAACTAAATTTGATAATTGTTTATCATTATCAATAATAGATGGATTCAAAAATTGATAAACGAATTCAAATGATGACATATGTTCATCATGTAGAATTGTTTGTATAAACATTTCAAGTTGTTTTAATAGTAATTTAGATGAAGATTCATCAAAATGTAATTGGTTAAAACGACGATGACGTACACGAAATAGATCTATTGTTGGTAATGATGGTTCTAACTAAAAAAAATAATTTATATTTATTAAATTATTTTTAATTGAAAATAAAATCTGATCAAACTTCTTTTAATCGAAAATAAAAATGTTGCCAAGCATATAATGTTCGTGTTATAACCCAACCAACTTGATTTTGATCATCGTTTGGACTTCGAATAAGTACAGCTAGAGATAATCGATCATTTCCAATCTTTTAAAAAAAAACAAAACAAATATTTGAAGAAGTTTTCTTTCCTTATTATCAACAAACTATATCCGATAGTATTTGAGCTTGCCATTGACCCATATAGGACCACCATAAATCAACATTTTCTAATAAACATTCAAGTGTACTGATTTCTTGTTGTAAATCAGCACAATCACGTTCAAGTGAGGCTAAAACCTATATTGACATTTTTCTTTATGTAGAACAAGATCTAAAATAAATACAAACTGTTGCATCAAATGTCGAGGCTTCTTTCGCAGCTGTTAATGCATATTGTTTATTCGATAATTGATTTCGTAAATCAGCTAAACGTTTTGGTACACTTTCAGATGGTTCTTCATTTGCTAATTCAGATTGTTGTAATATACGATTATCATCTGTATCATCATCATTTTCATCTGCTGAAATTGGTGTTGACCAACCAAGTAATTGTTCTTTTAAATCAACTATTATGAAAAAAAAAACAAAATCTTTATCAATAATAGTACAGAATAATAATAAACAAAACATACAATCTTGTAGATTAGCTGGATTGAATGTTCGACATAAAGCATCATATTGTTTAGATACAAGAAATGATGCATAATAATCACGTTGTAATACACGATAAACAGTAGCCTGAGCATGATAAAATGCATCTGGTTCAGCCTATATTAGAAAATGAAAATGTTTTGTTGTTTTATTTTTATTTTTCTTAATAAATATTTGAATAATATAAAAATTTTTAAAAAACACACATCTATAATAATAACTGATATTTTTAGAATTGAATTTCAGAAAAAAATTTTGTCAATAATCGATATATACTATTCATACCTGTTCACCGACAAGAAATGATTTCATTCGAACTACCGTTGCATTATCAATTTCATCACGAACAGCACAACCAAAACGTGTTATATATGTTTTATAAATAGTTGTTGCTACACGATGTCGTTCATGAGATGGAGCTAAAAATATTCATTATATTTTATTGAAGCAAAATAACATAATTTATCGTACCTGAGCGTAATCTCCAAATATCATACCAAAATCTATAATGAATATATTATTTCAAACAAAAGAATTCTATTTCTAATATCTTACTTAACTAATGTATGAGTACCAAATGTTTCTAAAAATTGCTGTAAAAAATTACGACCAGTAATACAACTCAATATCATATTTAATGAAAGTATCTAATAAGATTTTAAAACCAAAATTTCTTTATATGATAAGGAAAAAGAAGAAAGAAAAGCATACTTTTCGATTAGCTAAATTAATTTTATTTGTACTTGCATCAAAAAGTAAATAACTTCGACCACCATTAGCTGTGATACGTCTTTCACAAACTATTTTTGCTCTTCGTAATTGATTAAGATATTTTGTTAAATCACGATTCATTAATAATTCACCTTTAGTTCCAAGTCTTGCTTGATGATTATCTAAATCACAATAGAATAAACACAATCAAATTCTATCTATATATTGGAGACGAAGATAATTCAGTCAGTCTCAAAAATGATGAAACTGACGTTGATGTGATTAAGTTAATAGTAGGTAGTTTTTGTAATGATCCTATGTTATATTTAACTTCTCACTAGAAAATAATTTGAAGCAAGAAGATTTTGTTTCTTTCAGAACAATCAAGGATTTAATAGGCGAAGTTTTCTATTTTATAGTATAACTATATTTTCGATTTATGACTAAATTAAACTTTTTTCGTCATTTAAGGAATAGAGTGTAGCGTACAAATTTAAAATTCACAATGAATTTTCCTATCAGTTCTTCAACTATTTGCAAAAGCTGAAGTTGTATAATTAGTTGCATGGTTTCGCACAATGCTTGAGTTTGAGAAAAAATTCTTTTGAATTTATTTTGTGAACATCTTCTTGAATTCATCGTAGTTTAGTCTATTTGAATCCTCATTTTCTATTGTATACAGTAAAATCTTTCTATTGTGAACATCATATAACCACTGAAAAAAAGGTTCAAAGACTTTTTAATAATAACAGAAGATACTGATTTTTTCAAACATCCTTCAATATATTTTTATCTATTATTTTTAAACTAATATCTATGATAATTAGTTGTGATTCTATTCCAACAATTAACTTCATTTGTGTAGTAGCAAACTAAACTTATGCCGTTATGCCATTATCTTGTTCATATGTACAATAGTAGATTCATAGAACAAGTATACTTAGCTCTAGTAATATGAGATAACTGATGAACAGTAGAAAGAAGTCAAACAAAGACATTGGATGTGTGTCCACATAAAAGAGGTCATAATAGCAAGAAGAATCGCAAAAAATATTTATGGATTGCTCAGAGTAAGAAAGTACACACTAGTAGAGGTTTTCTGAACATAAATCTGATTCACATACTGAAAAGTTTAACTATACACATTTTTATAATACATACATACCATTTGAAATAACACCTTCTTTTAATAAATTTTTGATGGCTGTTGCTTGCATGATTTCTGTTACAATGTAATTCCTAATGACCGTACAAAGAAAGTTTCGATCCGATGAAAACAAAATTAATTGAATTTATTTTATTACCAAAATTGTTCAAGTTTATCAAGATCATTACTTGTCTCAATGAGTTTAATAAAATTTTCATAATTCGATGCTAATGTAAATTTTCGTAATTTTTGTTCATTATTTAAATTTAATTGTTCAATGTGATACAAAATATTTTCATTTAAATAATCAGGTTCACATATTAAATTTATTGTTGGCTTAAAAACTATACAAGAAAAATGAAATTCTTTTCTTAGTTTTTTATTCATTGATTATTTCTAATTTACCTTTAAAAACACATATTTCACGTAATAAATGTCGTAAAGCTAATGTTGATGAATAACTTGATGGTAAAAGAAGAAGTAATAATGCTTCACTCAGTACTCTTAAATAATCATTTTCAAGTTCCTCGGTTCCTAAATAAGCATGTAAACGAAATGGATGTTCTTCTGGATATAATCTATTTATTTGTTTATTAACAAAAAAATACAAATTATATAGCAATTTTTCTTTCAAAAATACAAACGTTGCTCGTCGAACTTGTTGATAATGATCAGCAAATTGTTCAACAAGATCATTTGATATAACTTTAACCCAATCGATCTGAGCACAACGTGTTTTAACATTTGATACCATCAGATGAATTTCTTGTCTGAAGAAAAATTAAACTTATACAAATAATAAAAATTAGGACGGATAAAGTTGATGAAATTTTAAGTAGGTTATTTACAAAAATAACTAAGTGGCCAACGCCTTAAATCATCACTTCATTGAATGAATAGGTTTTACTAAGCAATTGAAAACCATGAAGTGATTTGATTTCCTGAAATTCTTACTCCTCCTATTAAACTTACATGGAAATTCAGAATACATGCTAGAATGTCCTTTCGAAAATGTCCTCGGACGAAATGTCCTTTATTTTTTCGTCCTCTCACATACATATATATGTAAGGACGAAAAAATAAAGGACATTTCGTCCAAGGACATTTTCGAAAGGACATTTTAGACTGTTACCGAAATTCATCTAGAAAATTCATTTCTTTATTTGATTTGTTGCAATAAATTTATAACAAATCAGAGAAAGCCATAATGGCATTAACTTAATAAGATTTTTGTTTTGTTTTATGTACTAATAAAAATGTGAGGAAAGATATATTGTTCATACCACTTTCAGTTAGCGTTGATTTTCAAGAAGAGAAGACGCGAATCAAACATTTCAGACTTTTCAATTTTGGTTTTTTCTCTTGTATGTGCATGGGTTGACGTGTCCTCTATTTTCTCACGTACAGTATTTCCTATTGAGCTGAAATATTTACGAATAATGTAAGGAAATATTTTGAACGATTACTTCTTTTTATTTTAAAACATGATGTTTCGGGAATTTTTACTAAAGTTTACCAAAAAAGCTCTAGTTAAAAGAAGATGTATTTTTTAGGGTGCTGTCAATATTTCTGTACTTTTATTCGAACAGTAGGAGATAATAGAAAACAAAAAAACTCTAGACACTCCCATGTTTGATGTCTGTAAAACAAATTTTTAGTTGTATGAGCCCGCTTGATACTGAAAAAAAAGAAGGACAATAATTGTATACTATTAGAAATTTAGCTTTATGCTTCGTAATAAAGACAGATTACTTGAATGCTTGAGTAAATGTTGTTTGTTCATAAGAAACATCTTTATACCAAGATAAAACAAGATCTTCTAAAAGTAAATCACATATTTGATCAATAATTGTTTCTAAATCAATATGCGTTTCCTGTATTTTAACAGGATTTTCTTTTAAATTTCCTTTTGAAGATATCTATTAAAAAAAGAAATTCATTTATAATTATTTCTTTGTTCTATTTACTTGAACTTGTTCAATAATCCATTTAACTATATTATTATGTTTAGTTTTTAATTTTCCACTATGAACAATTGTATAAGGTTTTGATTGATGTATTGCTAGTATGACACCATAGATTAAACCTTGAACAAGATTACATTCATAATTTTTTTCTTAATATAAATATCTACATACCAATTGATATTAATGAAAAAGGTATAGTAAAGTATGAATGATAAATAAAAAAATAGATAAATATACAAATCGTCGGAATGAATAAAATTGAAACTTTAGAATATATCCAAATCATTTATAATTATCTAAGAAAAAAAGTTTATTCCATCATCGTTTTTTATTTCGCGCAAAAAAGACAATAAAAAAATATTTGAACAATCAAATCATTTCTTTTTTCTCTTTTTTTCCACTGTTAATGTCTAAATTGATTTTCTATTCTTTTGCGATTATTTTCTTCATTGGTTTTTTTAAACTGGTGTCCGGTGCACCAGGACAAAAACTGAATACTGGAAATCCTGTACAAGTAAATGTATCAAAAACTATTGCTAAAATTGAAGACAATAACGACCATGAAGCAGAAGAAGATGAAATCGATGATATTATTTATGATGATTCAACAGATAAAACAAAACCAGTAGTTATTATACCTAAATCAAATAGTATACGAAGGGTACCACTACATATAAATAGTTTTCTATCAATCGGATTCATATTTTTCATTATTCATTCGAATTATTGTATTTAAAAAATAAACTTTACTGTTTATTGTACATGATCGTTTTTTTTTGTTTTCTTAATAATATAGAAATAACTATGAAAGCAAGATAGTTTTACTATGTGTAAGAACAACAACCAGTAGTTGTACGTGTCATATGTGATGATTATAATCGATCAGTATTTTTAAGAAATTTTAATTAACTATAAAGTCATTGTATGTAACACAACATAATTATACAGCGATACGTAGTATCTCGAGGGTATGGGTGCGGCTATCCTCTGTGTACCCTCACCTTGTTTATCATGTATCTTCTATTTATATCACTATCATGAAACAAAATACTGTTATTTAAAATATCGTCCGAAATACTCCAAGCTCATATAGATACGGTTGGATAGGAACCACTCTTCGTTTACATATTAATTAGTTGTCATTGAGGCCCAGAACTTATGGAACACCCTTTATTGATCAACAACTTTATATTAACACTCGTCGTTATCAGTTATCAGTCAAAAGAAGTTACCAGTATCATTCCTGATAAGACTAAAATATAGAATTTATGTAAACTTTCATGCCTTGTCCATTTTCGCTCATAATCGTCTAATCTAGAGTAAAGAACAAATATTCTATAAACATGTACATCTGTCTAAAAGCATGTCTATCTGTTACTATGCTTTTATAAAACAACTGTTATTTTCTTTCGTCAGCGATTGCTTTCTCTTAATATCTTAGATGATGTGAAAAACTGAAACATTGCAAAATAGTTTCTTTTTTTCATGAGAGAAAAAGGGACGATATCAATATTCGAATGATACTTATAGTCCAGATTAAGATGAAATATCAAGTATAATAAATAAAACAGAATAAAAACAAAATCTATTTTATACGTTATGATCATGTTAAATATCACAAAAGTTAAAAAAAGAAAAAAGAAAAACAAATCATCAATTTAGTTTTTTATCTCTTTTAATAGCATATTTCATTTTCTTCCATAATGCAATGCACATAATTGGTAAACGTTCATCAGTAATATCTTTTTGTTGAATACGTTGATATTGAAATCTAAAAAATAAAACATACATTTTTTCGTTTTTTTTTTTTTTTTTTGACAGATTTTTTTTTTGGTTTTTTTTTTTTTTTTTACCGAAGTATAATTCGAACTTCATCATAACGTTTTTGTTGTAAATAACTTAGTGCAAGAAATAAATAAGATTTGACTAATGCATTTGGATCACCGATTTCATTTGATAAACATATTTGACTTTTTGATATCATTTCAGCTTCTTTGGCCTGAATTAGTCAGAAGTGAAAATAAATAAATCTCTTTGATTTAAATAAATATGATTATACCTACGTGCTGTACAGATACTTCACCAAGACATGAATGACCACCACCTAATGTTGATAACCATGCCCATGATGATTCATAACGAATACGTTTTATTAAAACGCTTAATTGAATAGATGCCCTATAATTTAAACGATTAATAAAATTATTACGTTAAATAGAACTTACCAACGGCGATTAATCCATTCGTCATATTGATTAATTTTATTATGAACTTGTAAATAAATAATATTTTGACGATGACAAATACAACTAAAAATATATTTGAGACGTTTTCGATTGAATAATGAACGTGAATTATTGTTCAATTGAATGAGAAGTTGATAAAATATTGAAGCAAACTGAGATGATGATGACAGTTCACTGAGTAGTGTCGTATAAAAAAACAGATTTGATGAGATTTGACAATAAATTACTACTAAATTTTTGTCGATATTATTATTATCGAATGATTGATGATCAAGTAACAAACGAATTGGTGCGTTTTTATGACTTATTAATATGGACATTGAGTAAAGAAAAGATGAAAAACTGGAATCTATCAGTTTGTTGTCCGATCACTTGTTGAGTTTAAAGAAATCTTAAAATTATCAAAAGAAAACGATGGATCCTATTACATAAAGTATCGAAAGAGGGCGTAAGGTAACAAATAAAATTCATGATGTTTAATCAACAGATTGAATGAGATTTGATTTTGTGACAAAAAAAAAAGTATTCTTTGACTTAAGACTAAATTTTCAATTCTATTAAATGATCGAAGTAGACTCTTTGATGCCTGTAAGTATATATTTGACACACTCCAGATATTCTATTTTTACATGATGTATGTTTAGTATTATTTCTTTCATTTCAATGATTTGTTTAAGTAATCGATAACATTCTTTTATCTTACTTGAACTTAACTATATTTGAAGTTGAACTTCAGCGATTTGTATCAGAAAAGTAGTTGTTTAAAAAATATTAATCATGTAAAAAAACATGAGAATAATTGTTGCGATTTCAAAAGATAGAAACAATGATAAATAAAATTTACACGAAATTGATTTATAATTTATGTTTTTTTTTTGCAAGTTCGAAAGCATAATTCAATAGATATTGTACGAGTTCATTCGATAAAGATTTTTTTTTCATCGATAAAATTGTTAACTTAGATATTTATTATTAGAGAATTTTTCTTTTAAGAATACAACTCAAAAGATCAATTCTTTTCAATTGTTCAACATAGGTGACTAATGTATAACAAAACAAAAGATTTTAATTTAAACAAAAGTTCTTTTAAGTATCAAATATATTACACATCCGACATTATAATTCTTGATAGAACAAATCTGACGTTTGAAAAACAAGCTACCAACTTTCAGTTTCAATTGATTTTGCTTTCAATGACTATAGCAAATAACTTAGTTAAATTATGAAACAATGCAAACAAATATTTTTTGCTTTTTATGTTGAATATTCAGTTGTTTTCTATGGAACTAAATACGAATAGGCTTACGCAAAGCAACGAATAACTAGAGCACATTTCAAGACAAAAATGATGTTTGCATTTCTATTATCTATTTGATTGTCAATAATTAGCTTTTTCGTTTGTTTTTGAATAGATTAAACAAATATAAAAGTTTTTCATAGAATCGATTTCTATTATTCTATGCTACAGCTAGAATATCATTCAGAGATTGTTTTTTTTTAAATTATGTCAACCTTTTCCATATAATCTAAGATGTAGGTCTACAATTTCGTCTTGATTATAACATAATATAACTAGTTTGATATTAATTCCAGCATTATTATAATTCAAAAATAAGAAACATTAGATATAAATACGAATAGTTGGTAAATTCTGCTAGTTGTGTAGGAATCGTTATATGACAGAAAGTAATAATTACTTTGAATATTCAATAGCAGCAATACAAGTTTTTCTTGTTTCGAGCTGTTGTAGTTTTCATCATTTTACAATGACTAAAGTTTTCATTTGTTTGTAACACTTTGATAAATTCAAAAGATAAATATCGATATCCAATTATATTCATGATGTGTTATGGGTGAGAAGTGAAAAAGAACTTTTTCAATAGTTCGACCAATTATCATTTTCATTTTAAATTATGATGCTGTTTACAGTTCTTTATGCAACAATGGTTTTTTTTAGGTCACACAAAAAAAAAAATAAACAAAAACAAAACTTGAGAAATATTAGTTTTGATTGGTATTATTCAAAAACGTTCTATAGGATGAATACAAATCATGTGTAGTATTCGCTGACGTAATTGATTTTGTTGATGACAACATAGTAGACGATCAAAAAGTCGAATAAGTTCAATACGAAAAATTGTACCACGAATGGTATATATAAAAAACATTCCACTTGAATTAATATATGAAACAACTATTGAAACTTGAGAAACAAAATATTCATTATTCATTTGTTGCTGTGATTTTCTTATTACACTTGTTGTTGCTTGATAAAATTTGACTATAGTTATAGGAAACATACTTACAACAATTAAAGCTACCTAAATCAAAAATTAAAAAATAAAATAAAAATATAAGTTTTCGAATACATTCTTCATTCATATACTTCAAGTAATAATATTGATATAAGTTGTCTATCACGTCGATTTATTCTATGTATAGATCGCGTATTTGATTGAATATCTTCAACACGTTGATAACTTTGTTTTATATTAATTAACATAGCTGCACCAAAGCTTAGCATTAGACTTGGTGGTAAAAAACTATTAAATATTAAAAAGTTAGCTGTATCTATATATGAACATAATTGATTTTTAGCTGAACAAATATTATTAGTTATCAGTGATGCTTCAAAACAAAAAAATACTTCAATATAACTTAATGAAGTCAATATTGATATACATGATACAATAGAAAAAACTTTTCGTCGATTTATCCATCGATGATGAACAATATTTGACGATGATGATAGATATCTATCGATACAAGCTAATACAATCAGCCAAAGAGATACCGATTGAGATGCATATATAACATAATGACGTATTTTACAAAATATTGATGAATTATATGTTAAATCGATATTATAACCAATTAAACATCGTATAAAAACTCCAAATATCAGTACAAGAAAATTAAGAAAACTTGATAATAATAAGCATAAAACACAAGTATTATGACGAAGATGTGGTCGACTAAAGACATAAACATTTAATAAGTTTCCCAAAGTACCAACAATTAAAAGAAATAAAACTCCATAACGATTTAGTGCTGATACACCAACTGTTGCAAGATAAGATGAAAGATTGTCATCCATTGTTCATTTTAGTTTTAATAGTGATTATATGTTATTAGAAAAGAGATGATAAATTTTATAGTTTCTAGAGAAGAAGAAAAAAACATAGCATTGATAAGGTTTTTTTTACGCATTTGATATATTAAACGAAACAATAATTGATATTTTTTGATACTTTACACATAAGACAATTATTTTTCCAGCATGAATAAAAATTATCTATCTTGAATAATTTACAATGGTTTTTAATGTATTACTGTTAAAGTAAAAAATAACTTTGAAAGATACGTTTTATATAAGTATTTTTAAGTGGATTAGATAATGCTTATGTAGTATGTATTTAGATTACATTTCTCATTAAATTTATCTTAAAGTATATTACATTTCATCTGACCTAGATATGTGACTGATCTATCCTACATATGAAACTTTAAATTAGTAAAAAGACGCAAAATTTTCTTAATGAAATCCTCACTCAATATCATTGAACTTCTCATGCTATATACTTGAAAATCAGAATATTTCTAGAGTAGAGTCTTGTTTCTGTCACCAATTTTTATTGTTATATTGTTTTCTACAAGGGTTTTTGGTCAATAGGTTTATATCAAACATAAATGAACAAAATTTTTCATGTATATCATCTATATGGATGGTTTCTGTTTAGTTTTTAAAATTATCGCTTCCAAAAATTCGACTAGCTATATAGTAACTACAAAAAAATAATGACTCTGGATACAAGTACCGTATGATATCACTGAGTGAATAGATGATATTCAACTAAATCTGTCTTGTTTTTTGGTTGCATTTTGATCTATATCTCAATAAAAATGTTCTGTTAATTATAAAGATTGCCGTAAAAATGATTCAAACAACTAACGAGTAGCTACAAGCAACAAAAAGATCACAGATATAGTGATTTTGGTATTCAGTTGATAGCATGACAAAACCTATACAATGTTGACATGGAAAAATGATGAGTACATATCACATTGGGATAGAAGTATTATATTTATAGTATAAAAAGGGATAGAGTAAATAGGATTGTTTAGGACTATATATGCGATAGTTGTAAAAAAAAATTCATTTTCTTATAAGTTGATGCGAGGCACATATTTTAACAATTTATATCAATTCATTTGTATCTTTGATTCTTATTAGTAGTGTTGTAAATGAAAAAAGTAAAATAATACACCGTTTTTTTTTTCGTGATTTCAAACGGTTGTATCGTCAATTATTTAATACTTTGTTATTGATTAGGATAGTGGTAAGTTCTAAGCATAAAATACTTTTTTCTTAAAGAGAAAAAAGCCAAATACAATTACACTTTGTAACATGATTTGAAAATTTGAGCATAATTTTCATGGTTAATCTTGAAGAATACACTAACTTTATAATGAAGATATAAGATTTTTGACTATAGAAAGGTCGTATCACACTAGTTTTTCCTATCTTCACTAACCTGTCATATAGATTTTCTTCGACCACGAAAGTATTTGTATGTCATCATTAATGAAAGTCAATTATAAATAAACTAAGTGACATAGAGAACTAGACTTGAAAAAGTTTATTATAAAATCTTGTAGACATCAGGTACGTTTATTCTTTTAATGCAGTTATTCCATTGAATTCCAAATCATAATATAATCAATAATGCTCAGCAGTGCAGTTATCAAGTTTCAAGTAACTGACAACAACAAGAAGTAAACAAAGAAAAAAGCACGTTAACAATTATATTTTGATGAAGAATGTTAAATAGAAAACAATTCTTAATTGATTTTACTATACAAACCAATAAGAAAGTTTCCAAACAATTTGAAAAATAGTTGTAAGACAATATATAACAAATACAAGATATCATAATTCCTCTTCATACAAAATTTTATCTAGATCATGTAGAATTCAAAAAGAAATATAGAATACAAGCTGATTATACTCTTGAAATTGTATGCTTTGAGGTGGAGCAATTGTAGTAGATATTTTAGCTAACACTTTTTATTTGATTTTAATACCTTGTAATTAGATTATTTTCAATCAAGGAAAACCTAGTTTTATATTCATAGATGTATACATTTATCAATTTTAATATTTCAAGGATTAATCCACTACTAAAAAAAGGTATTTACTGATATTTTATTTTGTTTGCTTCGCAATTTTGCTAATAATTCAGCCACAGTCGGTCGAGAATATATTCCAGAAAGTTTAAAATAAAGTAAAGAATTCAATAAACAAGCATCAGAAATCGATCTTCTATTATAATTTATGATGATACTACTTTCAAAACTACTAAAATATCAGGTAAGACATATAGTTAGAGAGTTGCAAGTTCACATTTTCGTAGACTCGGATCTAATAGATCTAGATTTAAATTTGAGCATGTTTATAATAGAGTTTTGTACTAGTTACTCTAAACTTAAACCGTAGTCAAAACGCTGTACTTGGGTAGAATGATATCAACTTTTCCCTATTTAGACTCGAACTGAATAAAAATCGAGTTTCAAATAAAATCTGGATAGGAACCTAAATCCGACCACGTCGGATTTACGATAGGAGTTGGAACGAACCGCAATTGTCTACAGATGATTGTTCGATTTTCGTGAACTATTTATTCATATTGTGGATGTAGATACATGTGAATTCGCGCTTGAATATGGTGTAGACAGTATCAAAAATGTCGGAAATCACGAACTTCAATTTTATTTTTAGATTTATTCAATATTGATTGTTTTTTTGTTTGATCTATCAACTTAATAAACTATCGAATTAAACAGAGTTAAAGATATTTTTGTTTTTTCTTTCATGGCACAAGGTTTACCTACATATTTTTAGTTTTCTAATATCGAGATTCTTCATTGTTATTTTAGAAAAAATATAGCACTAATGGTGAATAACAATTATATGTGCTAGAACATAAGATAAATTTTGAATACGCATTAGATGGAATGTTGCTATCTAGTTTTAATTATTATCAACTCGTTTTTCACACTCAAAATTAAATAAAAATTGATGAACATATGTAATTCTGAATAATTGATTGAGATCGTTTTATCTAATATTTGTATGATGCAGTTAAGAATATTGATATACAATCGAAAACTACTAATTCAAATACTTAATATTAATAATAACAAAAATATAAAATATATTCACAAACAAAATACTTATTAGTTTGTATTGAATCATATGAAAAGTTCTACAAATAATCGTTTTCATATTATTAATTGTTGTTGTCTTTTTTTTTGTTAATAAAAATAAAAAACCTATTACTACATTTTATAAATTTGGATTCGATACATTTTTAATATCTTCGACATGCTTTTGTTTTGATTTTTAATCAGCCATAAGCACCTATTTTCAATATGTAATCTACATATGATTTGTCATAGACATCAAGTAAAGAATGCAAAAAAGTTTCACAGGTAAAATATGCATTCACCTTCATGGTGCTGATGCATATTTTATTCATTCTATTTATAACAGCACTCATACATTGATTTTGTCCTTCGTATCATTTCGTGAGTGTAATATTTGAAATAAATATGTCTCAACATCATGTAACTGATGTTCCTAAATATTTATCAATCGTTTACGTGAAACAGCCGTATGAATGTTTGCTGAATTAGATATTGCTGATCATCTTGCAGCTACTGATACACCACAAACAGCTAAAGAATTAGCACAAAAACAAGAATGGAATAGTGAATTTCTTTGTCAACTTTTATGTAGTGTGGCTGATGCTGATATTGTACGTGAAATAAAATCAAATGAAACAGTTGAACCAGAAAACAAAATCGTTTCGAATTAACTGAGGATGGTCGTTTTCTCACATCAAATCATCCAAGTAAAGATTGATATTTAATTTGTTGAAAATTAAGATCACTAATCAACACAGCTTCACATTATTTACCTAATTTATTACGTGATGGTTCGAGCAAAGATACTTTTATTCAACGAGTAACTAATAATGAAGCAATATTCGATTTCTTGAAAACAGAAGAAAATACAAATATCGCTCATAATTGTAACGAAACCATGACAAGTATGTCATCCTATCATAGTCAATATATTGTTAATAGTGTTGATTTTGATCGATTTAATACAATCGTTGATATCGGTGGTGGTTTAGGTTGTCTTTTACCTCATATACTTGAAAAATATTCAACAATCAAACAAGGTATTTGTTTTGATTTACCTAATGTTATTTAAGAAAAAGGAACTGAAACAGAATTGGAAAAACGAAACATATCTAAAGATCGATATCAATTTATCGCTGAAGATATGTTTGATCCTAAAACAATTCCACAAGCTGATGCTTACATTATGAAAAGTGTCATTCATGATTGAAATGATGATCAAGCAATTGATATTCTTAAAGCTATTCAAACAGCAGCTAATGGACAACAAATAACAATATTTATTGTTGATCTTATTATATTACCTGACACTGAGCAAAATAAATTTACGAATCAAACTGTACATGCAATCGATATTCACATGATGATATTGGTAGACGCAAAAGAACGTACTCAAAATTAATATGAATATCTTTGTGAACAAAGTGATTTTCGATTTAAACATTTATATCGTATAGAAACACCATTCTCAGTCATCGAAGCTATGGCTAATTAATTCGATACACTAAACTCATCATTTTTTTTGACTGTATTCTATTATATTCATTAAAAAAATAAAGATTCATGATATATAAACCCAAATACTGTAATACAACTAGTGATGAGCGGGACCAATCGTTTTTGATGTTGGATTCCGTCAAAACAAATTGGTTCCGATACTGCCGGGGCTGGGGCCATCTTGGCCATGTCTTGATGCAACGTATACTGATTATCAAATGGTATCGATCTTTCTAAAATAATTCCAACGGTTGATCAGCGTCATCTATTGATTTCAAAGTTATATGTCTATCATTCGAAGAGAATAATAAAAAATTCCCAATTCAGGTTTGTTTCTTTCTTAAAGCATTTGAATTATTTCATTGATAATAGTTTTTATTTCAGACGCAATTTCTTCTTCTATCTTCAAATGAACATATTAACCATATTATCAAATTCATATTCTAATGAATCTTCTCATTTAACATCAATGTATGGGAATCTATATCAGTCACCAACATTTTCTACAACGGCCGAACAATTTTATTGTGATTATCAACATGATTCAAGATCAATACCAATATTAGAACATATTGAATATTCAACAAATGATTATAATTGTAGATTAATAATGCTTTTCGATTTTGAAATTTTTTTTTTCTCATTTATTTATTTCTAGTTGTTTCTAACTACATGCCATATCAATCGTCATCAACACTTTTCTATCCACAAGAACCAATGATCAGTACGACTAAAATTCTTGTTAATCCATTCTTTAAAACACATTCAACAAATCGAACAAGTGAATCAGTATCCAACATCGAAAACAAATGTCCAACAGTACTCGAACAACAAGAAAATTCATCAATATCATCACGACATCGAAGTCGTTCACCATCATCTGATCGACAAGTAACAATATCTCGTAATAAAAACCCACGAAAACGTCAAAAACGAAAAGCACAACAAAAAAAATTTATTCAAGAAAAAGAATTAATATTTGAAAAACAACCATCATTAGTTTTTTCGAAACATAAACATTGTCATTCATCACCCGATCGTTGGGAACATAAAGAAGAACAATTAAAACGCTTATATAAAGAATATTCTAATGAAGATATATCTAAACAAGGGAAGCCATTATCGCATAATGAATATTATGAGTTATATCAATATTCTTTTGACAAACATCATCAAAGATCTATTGACGATCAAGACTAGTTTTATTATTATTATACTCAAAGTTCGATGTTTCAGTAGATTTTTTTGTGCGCTTTGTTGTTCTTATCAAATACATATAAACGTTTAGTGTTGAAAAGTTACCTCTTTTAGGTTTCGATCGTTTTATGTATAAAAGGTATAGTTTTTAAGCACAAGTTATTAGAAAGGTTGGAATTTGGGTGAAAAAAAGGACTTTGTCTCAATTGTTACGCAGATTTTTGTAAGTTAATTATTCATCCTTTTCAAACGGTTGAATATTTCAAATCTTACCAGTATATATTATTCTTACATGGACTCTAATAACTCGAAGATCTGTCACAGGTTTTGAATCTAAATTATCTCGGAACTACACTAAAATTTGATAGAGAGTTACTTTTATCATTCATTGGTTCGAGGTTATAGTATGAAACATATTGAACAATTTCAATACATATAATTATATTAATTTTAATTTACTAGATATGCGATTTCGTTTTCGACGATTGATCTATTTTCTACTATTAATAGTTTCATTAATTATTCCTTATCAACTATACATCATAACTCATAAATCAGTAAACTTTCAATCACCTTTTCTAGTGAGTATTTGATAAAAATCTCGGTCTTGCTATCATAGTATATATATATATATCTTTCTAATAGATAATTCATTTGAAAAATCGTACTTATCGTATACTATCTTCATCATTTAAATATAATTCTCGTGAATCATATCTTAATTTTGCGTATTTTAATGTTGAACAACGTTCTCGAGTGTTATATATTGATTATCTATATGGTAAGTTTTCATATATGATATAAATCAAAATTTTACTTATATTTTTTCTATTAAAGATATACCAGTTTCATCTCAATGGCAATCAAGTGGACATTTATATCCAATACAAATCGCTCAATTTGGTCTGAGTCATTGGAGTCGATTAAAATTGAATTCGAAGACTCAACAAAATCATATTCATAGATTTGAACGAATACAACCAAGTAAATTGATTTTCATGACACTTGAGAAAATTTTTCTGAATTTAATTAGATAAAAATGATTATTGTTCAACATGGCATATAATAAAAAATAAAATTATTCTCTCCAATACTTTTATTCATTTTACAATTTCATCCAATTGTTCATTGCATTTTCAATTTTTGAATAATAATATTGAACTTATTTATTCAACGATGATAATCAATGATTTGAAAAGTCCGACAAAAATAATTATTCCACTCAAAGGTTTTCCTCGTCAAGTTAATCGACATATGTTAATTGATATTGAAAAATCGATTCAAAAATTACATTTAATTAAAAATGATTTCATCAAAATTCGAATTTGTGGTGAACCGAATTCTTTTGTCAATCAACTAATAATCGGTAATCAAACACTATATAATCAACAAGCATTTTATTCAGCTACACGATGGCTATTAAATACTCAAGATTTTAAAACAGGTTGTTGGTTTATTTATGTTAAACGAAACTATGGTAATCATCATCAATATCATTTACGAATGCCATGGTGTTCAGCAATGGCACAAGGTAAATTTCTTTCTGACAATAATGTATAATATCATTTTGTAAACTTAGGTCAAGCAGCATCTTTACTTATACGTCTTTATACTCTTACAAATGATATTCAACATTTTTCAGCTATTCGTCGAGCTATTCAACCTCTATGGTCATCAAATATGACTCGAGCTTATTTTAATAATCGTTTTCTTTGGCTTGAAGAATATCCATTAGAATCACCTGCTAAAGGTCTTTTCGTTCTTAATGGATGTCTTTATGCTTTAATTGGTATTATCGATGCTCATACAATCGATCCTCAATCTTATTTATTAGAATTAATTAATGAAATAATTATTTCATTACAGTATATGCTTCCACATTATATACATTCTAAGATTTCAAATTGGTCTCTCTATGATTTAAGTCATATAACAATGCAATCAAAAATAAATACAGCTTCAGATTCATATCATCTTGTACATATAACTCTACTTCAATGTTTAAGTCAATTATTTAAAAAAACAAATGTTTCAACATCTCAACTATTTGATTTATATGCTCGACGATTTATATCAGCTATTTCGTAATAGAATTTTCATCAATTTTCTATAATTCTTCACTTTTTTTTACTGGATAATAATAAATAACAATAAAATCTTTTGTTTTTTCTTTATTATGTACAAGTCCAAAACCAAGAAATCGACAACCTGGATTTAGTATTGGAGTATAACGTTTCTGAAAGAAAATCATCATTCATTTTATCAAGTATTTATTTACTTTAAGTGAATGATCATTTTTTAAGTCTTTAATAAGTTGATTATGTATTATTTTAGCAATATCATAACCATAATTAACAGGTGCTCGACAAGACATAACTCTACATTTTGAATATATAGTTAATCGGTTATTTTTATAAAAAAAAATTTTCATACGTTTCTCCAATAGGTTCATTATTATGAATAAGATCAGATTGATTAGTATTTTCTATACGATTTTGAATAGAAAATTGAGTCGCTCGATAAAGTGCTCGATTTGTAAGTTCATTAGAAATTTCAAGTGGTATAAATCCTAGATGAAAACGATATTCATTTATCGTTTCAAGATATTCTTTCGTTAAACGATTTAAATCGATGTCACTTTGAATGTTATATAATTGATTTGGTGTTGCAACGATTTTATCTATTACATGAATGTTTCGATTGGAAATAATTAGTTGGCCTGATGGCGAATATTTATTCGAGATTTTTTCGTCTTCAGATGATCGAAATAATTTTATTGTATTTGAATTACGTATTTCCGGTGATAACCCCTCGTTTACTATTACGTTTACAGAGAGTATCTTTGGATTTCAACCACAGAAGGTACGACGACAAGCAAGAAATATATTCAACATACATTCTATTACCTCAATTATTTAGTCTTACATAATTAAAATCAACCTTTAAAATGAAATATAAAACAAACTAATTATAAGCAAATGGTATTTTTAGCGCTAATTGCTGATTAACTTGAGAATGTATTCAATCACAATTTATTAATAAAACAATAATGTTTAACAGTAATTTTAAATGTACTTAATTATACTGTTTTCGTCAAAGATAAAGCTTGCTTGTAAATATGATCTATCGTATTCAAAACTTGTTCATTCGAAATATGTATTTGAACAGAGTCGCTTTCAGTAATACAAAAAAAATATATAAATTCTATTGATAAGCGTAATGGTTGGACTACGACGAATGAGCCTCTTAGTGTTTCACGTCTGGGTCACTGCTTTTTCCACACAGGAAAACACCTTTTTAGAAAAATATTTCTCGTACAATTCCATATGAATTGCAGGCGTTGTTATTTCTAAAAAGTCTTCACTGTTTTGCAACATACAATATAATCATTTTGTCCAAGGTACGCAGTTTTCTATGATAATATTTTGTCGGACCTTTTTTTACATAAAATTTCAATTGTTGAATCATTATTGTTCTTGATGCCACTCTATTCCAGTTACTGACCTTTACAAACTCATCCCAGGTCAAAAAATTAGACATAAGGTCTTTAGATTAAATCTCTGATATTGTATGATTCTGTAAGATCAGACAAAAATAGCACGAAAAATCGTGGTGTCTGAAAAACTCATATTAGGTCGTGATGTATGATTCTTCCAAGATCATACTATCTATACGATCTTGAACGGTACACTTGGTTAACGACTGTTAAAAGATGAATGCAACATGAGCAATGAAATTGAGTCAGTGAATTCGACAAAATCACCACATCATCCTCGCATAGTACAAACAAAAGTAGCAATCAAGAAGGTTTAATGGAAACGTCAACGAAGCAGATGTTAAATGGAAAAATTTCTCTTGAATTAGGTTTATGTCGAATAAGTACTAGACGAATTCTTCGAAAAGGTCATGAGCATACAAGTCAGTGAAGAAAAGATCCACATCTACATCTTCATTTTTGACTACTTGTAGGATCATCGATAAATTATCCGCGGTGCAATTAAACTTGATATTAATAATATAGTAATTTGTTTCATATCTATTGGTTGTAACAAACCGAAAAAGGATCAATTTCAAATTTTCATTTTAGATTGGGTACATAACCTATATTAAGGTAGAACTAGATTTCTATGATTCTTCCTCAAATGTAAATTATCATTTCATCAAAATACATGCTTATTTAATCTCAGCAGCACTTGACAATGATTCCACTGGTTACTATAGCAGTATGCGCTGGAAAATTTATGCTAAGGTACTAAACTTCTCATCGGTTGTGAAGACAGTCTTAGAACAGAATTAATATATTGTCAATTCTGATTAATAATGTTTTATTTAAGAACTATGGAGTGTTTATATAACAATTGACTACCAACAAATATTTTCTAATAAATTTCACAATGATGCTTATTTAGTTCATCTGATATATTTTAAAGCTAGCACCGTCTTACATATTATTTTTAAGTTTGTTTTGGTTTGAAGATCCAAGTCAAGGTGGCACCACACGCATATTTATTAGAAACAAAAAAGACAATATGGAAAATAGAAGTAATAAATAATATGATGGACATATTGTTAAACTGTCACCAGTGATGATAGGTTGTTCAAAAATACAAGAGAAACCTCTTTTGTTCAATCCAATAAAATCAAATGATATAGGTTCTGATTTGAGTCAACATCGCTCATGTTTTTTTTTGAATCTGTCTTTTTTCAATATCAGTTCATCGCTTTTTTTCTGATTCTTTTCATAATGCATATGCTGGAACCTTGGTAAGAGTTTTTTCGTCGATATACGTACTATTTAACTTTTATTATTATGATTATTTAATAGAAACGTTTATTGGAAATATCGTCTACAACTCGTTGTAAGCCAAATTCTATAAATCAAGGTTTGAGTCGAATGGATTTAAACTGTATTCTATTCGATATCCTTTTGTACCACATCATTCACCATCGCAATTAAGATTTTCTCAAAAATATGAAGGAAATGAATAGCGACTGATACTATTATTTGGTTATCACTACGCTTTTCAATGTGTTGTAAGTATAAATATCATATCTTTCTTCGACAAGACACATACGAATGTCCATTATATATATTAACTAAACTGTTTTTAAAGTAGGAGACAAAATTATGATGATGAATTTTCAGAAAGAATCATCGGAGTAAAAAAAAAATCTGATGATGCTTTTTTTGGATGAATCAATAATCATGATTCAAATGAAAGATACATGTGAATAGTTGTCGACTACATAGCAAGCTAAATATAGTTTATCTGTAAAAGGATGAAAAAACTTGATTTTTGATTTATATATAGATATTTCAAATCACGTCTCCCTTACAATACTACAAACATCTAATGTTTTTGGCATTCGCAATGAATTTAGCGGATTCCTGCGGCTGATATCATGATACAAATGAAACAAATAAGCTTTTACTTGATGAATTCGATCGCTTATTTTGATTGTTATGTTCTGTGAGTATAGTATGCCACTTTATAAGATCTTATACATATAATAAGACAAAATTTTCTTTCATATGCAGCCTAATATTGCATTTTCAAAGAAGTCCAGGAAAACCAGATAATATAAAAACTATTACTTATTGTTCGAGTTATTACATAACATCTGAGCATATGATAGATCCAGTAACGTATAAATGATTAAATCGATTGCAAAATGTATCTATTGGAGAAAACAAATAACATTCCAGGACATAGCATCATCTAGTATGTGAATCGTATAAACGATAATAAAGAATAAGAATAAAGAGATACGTTCTAGTCTTCTGATTAAGAAATTTTTCTGCGCATTATCATAATTACATGAATCAATATTCAGGCAAATGAAAAACACTGGAAAAATTAATAACCTGTTTCTTTCAACTAGTGGTTGCAGTTTCCTTTTAATAATCTAAAAGCTAGTCCGTCAATACTCCCGTCTTTTTCTTTAACTGCTATTGACGACGAGTGATGTTTCGAGTAAAAGCACATTTACACGTAGTCTTTTCTAAATTGGGCATGTTTTTGAAAATATGAGTTCGCACTTCATAGTCGAAGCTGCTAATACTTTGAGTTATTAGACAATTATGTTTTTCTTAAAGTTACTATTTTTAAGAAAAGGCAGTGATACTTATCATCTATTTTATGGAACAGATGTCTCAATCAATCAACCGTTTTGGTCCGATACAGAGCTATTATACATTCAACCTCGAAAGTGCCATCGGTGTACTTTAAAAGTACAGAGCTCACTATTTTAAATTGAGTAATTACTTAATGTTCGTTACTATGGGATGGGATCCATAATTCAATCTATTAATAGGTCAAATTTGATAGTTTCTGGATTAACAAACAATAATAAGATATTTAATTAGCGACGATGAAGAATAAGTCTTTTCTTCGCGATTATTATATGCATATTATCTTCTCGTTCATATTCGATTTTTTGCAACTCAATGAGCATGATTTCCAACGAAAATCTTCATTTTCTCATTCATCCTCAAAATAAATAAAAACTCCTGTCTTGCAAAATGAATATTTTTCTTTTTACGAGTATAAAACAAACAAGGTGATGATTTGTCTTTCTTCTTGTGTTTTTAAGATGAAAACGATGACGATAACCATAATGATGAGTTTTTGATTAATTCATCATCACAAACAAATACTCAGTTATCCAATGTGAAAATGTTACCTGTCCAATGTCCATCTTCTTACTCTATTGTATCTTCTTGTCATTCATCACTTGTTACTCTATCCAGTGAGTCAAATTTATCTCTTCCACGACTCCTGACTCCTTCAATAGTTTCCAAAACAATTTATGGTCAATTGATAAGCAAACAGCTACCTCCATCGTCTTTCATAACAAAGCAACCAAGTTCACATGTTTGAAAACAAAGAAAGTCTGACGAATTTGTTACTAGTGATTCGTTTTTAGGTGAAATCAACCAAAAGGCAGAGAAAAAGTTTGCTAAGTCGAAAACTGGAAAGTCAGGTGCAGATCAAAACAAAGCATGCCACATAAACGAAAGAAAGCAACAGAAAGTAACTAAAGAAAACTGAATCTATTTAAAGTTAATTTCTTCGTTCATGCATGTCTAAGGTATCGAAATATTTTGGATGTTTTCTACACAATTCTTATTGTTGAAAATAAAACGCTTAGCAAATTTAATTTCTTGAACGAAAAGTAAACATTTTATTAATCGAATATAACATTCACAAAATGTTTCCGAATTCAATTGCTTCTATCGTGAAAAGGTAAGCCATTTCATACACTTGAGTAACAGCAAGTGTAATCCTACAAAACATAAATATCTATGAAACAAAACAAAAGAGTTGTTGCCTATCGTTTGTTATCCAGTCACTATAAATCAATGGTATAGAGTAATCATTTTTCCTATAAAAAGTTTCAATGGGGATTCTTGTTTCCTTGATAATCTTTATATATGCATATACGCAGCGAGTATCTTGTACAACGTTATAAAAAAATCTATCGAAGGCTCTATGAAACAATCAGTTCATAGAGGTTCGATTAGAAGCACTTGAATATAGAAAAAAGTTATGTATTATTTTTAATACATTTTACAGCATTCGCTCTTGACTTGAACGTAAATATAGAAAGAAAATTATTTTTGTTTTATAATTCACTAAAGAGCCATTGTCCATTCGAAACTAAGCACAGAAAAAACGGTTCATTGAAAGTTACTACTACGAATTTTCTGTTTTCCAAATGCAAGGAAATTGTACCTAATGCATTGTTATCAGAATAAAATCCAAAAATATAAACTTTTTAAAAACTAAATTTAAGAAGCTATTAAAAATTGGTTGAATAAGAGTGACTTGTCAAGCAAAAAGTTATTGAGATTAAAAAAAATATATATTTTACTATAATAATAATGTTATTATTATATCGAAATAAATTGGATTCGAAAAAATCTTGCACAATTTCATACTGCATTAGTATAAAACGAGTTTTCCATTAACTTATAAATATTGAAGAAAATACAAAGTTAATAATGTGATAAATTTTAATTCTAGACGATTTATTTCTTTGCTTCTAAATTGATTTTTAAACAAAATCAAATCTACTTGATAATCGAACTAACAATTTGAAAATATCATTCAAATTAATATTTTATTTGATTTATCTTTTTCAATTCGAATAACATAAAATCAATAGATGATAGTTCATCAATAGAATTGACACTTCTCTTTTCAGTTGTCGGATAGGATGTGGAGATGGGTCAACGATAGAACCACTCATACATCCAAAAAGTACTACGATTTAAATCAGCAAAAATTTAAATCTTAATTTTTTTTAAATAAATCAAATAATACACTTGATTGGAGGTCTAAATGAGCAAACTGAATAGAACAACATATTATCTTGGCTGAATCAGTTGATAATTTCAGGACCGTCTCAATTCAGATACTTTGTTTATTTTATATTATAGGGGTGTTGAGACGAAAAGAAACAATTAATTCTTCAAACGAATGTTTTTTTTCACTATTTTTTAATAAGCACTTATAACGAAAATACACTGCAACTTATTTTTTTTCTTGAATGATAAATATTTTTTTAACATGAATTTTATAATATGTTGGCATATTTTCTACGTTTTGTTCAATAGGGAACGTCTTATTTATATCTATAGCAGGAGAGTCTTATTTGTATCCAAAGTAAAAATAAATTTTCAAAAGCAATCAAGAGAAATATCTTCTCTGATCCTACAGACAAATTTATTTTGGTTTACAAAGAGCAGTTAACTATTCAACTATTCAACTTTTTAAGTATTTAATTAGTCAACGCCTGAAATGCTACTAGAATCACCTAACATCGTCAGGTATGTCTGGAATGCTACTAGCATCACTTGGCATGCCATAGGGTTCTTTAGAATGCTGTTAGTATTACGTAGGATGTTACAAGCATCACCTAGAATGCTACAAACATTCCTTATGATACTACAGGTTGTGGTTGAGATGCTTTAGACATTATCTGGGATGCTACAAGAACTATGTGAGAAGCTTGAGCTACCATGTAGCACTGAGTAGGAATAATGGTGTACATAGAGACGTGCATGGGTCGCAGCGCTTCGCACCCCACGCCGCGACACTGAAATAAAAGATGTGTTAGGTGGGGAAAAGCGCTTCCCCACTGAATATCCGCAGAAACACTTGAGAAGTTAAAATTTCAATAGTTGAATAGCTGAATACTTGAATAGTTGAATGGTTAAAAACTTGAATACTTGACGGCTTGTCCACGTAACGCGGCAGTTCGCTGATCAAGTGTTGAAAAATGTTTTTCGAGTTGAACAGATATGAATGGGTTACTAGATGCAGTTTCTAATGCTGATTGCGAATTTGACGTTTACTTTGTAAAAATATTAGATTTTGACATCGAAATCAGGGTTTTAAATAACTTTTCAAAAATCGTATCTTGAATTTTCTAACCAAGAAATTTTTTTAAATGCCGAAGAACAAACCATTCGATGCAGACTTTCACCTTCTACAAAATGGTCTACTGAGTTTTGACTTTTGTAGTTAAGAACAATTTTTCGACTACTATGCAGTTTCCAACTTATTCTTCAGTTTATCAGCTCTTGTGCAGGTGTATCAATCTCATTCTTATGTAAAACGATGAACTACATAGAAAAGAGTAATACTTATAAAAATCAAATCATTCTAACCATGTGAAGTGTCTCAAAATTGGTTTTTTACTGCCTAAAAGCCTGTTCGATGCTCTACAAAGCTAGTTCTAAGAACATTTCATTTGGAGAAATAGTTTTGGAAGAAATTTGAGTTTCTAGACGGCACTGGGAAAAAAGGTCTGTTTATGCAGCAGCGTTACGCGATGATAAAACCTTTCTAGACGCCCGAGACTTCAACAAAGAACTTTGACATCAATCGCTATGTTAATAAGTATTCATAGAATAGAACGTTAACTTAATAGCATGAATATCTTTTCTGAATAAAAGAGTTTTCGATTTAAATGGTTATACCATACGAAAACATTATAGTCAATTATTGAAGCAATTGTCAATAAGAAAAAAAGCATAATTAATACTAACAGTCACATTTATTTCTCATGATTATACCACAAAAATAAATAGATAAACAATGAAAATAATTATTGTCGAGTAAATAAGGAGTTTTCATAAAATTTTAATGAATAAATTTGTGCACAATATTTTTCATAAATATCTTCTCCTAAAATATCGATCAGTTTTTTTCGTATTTCTGTTTCACTAACAAGATCTAATATATCAAGAACTTGTTTTAATTCTTCTGGTGATATTTCATTTAAACAATTTTCTCTTAATGCATCACGTCGTTCTTCTAATTTCGCCGTTGTCATCATTGTACGATCAAACATTGATGGAACTTCAACTGATGTTGATGATGATACTGGTAAACGTAATGTAGCATCAAGTTCATGTAAGAAATCATTCATATCCTTTTTAGCTTTACGTTCTTGTTCAACAGTATCAATTTGACTATCATTTGACATAGAACGATCATAAACTGGTGGAGTTGTTGGAGGTTTATTATCGTCTTCTGATGGATTTGCTGTTGAATGAATACGTTGTTCACGTCGTCGTTGACGAGCACTAGTACTTGCATTAGAGATACTATTGCCTAAAAATCATCAATAGATTCATTTAAAAAACAAATATTAGTAATACAAAAAGAAGAATACCATCGCTTTGGTTTTCAGAACTGGGTGATGATGAATTACGTTTAAAACGTACAAGTGTATCATTTTGCCGTATTTTCTCTATAAAAGAATTATTGATTAGATTTGTATCTTTTTCTTCATCTTCATTTGAAACAGTTATAATCGGTGTTGGTGATTCAGGTGTTTCGTTGTTAGTAAATGTAGTTTTTTGTTTAAGACGTCGAGCTCGTGATTGACTTAATGGTGGAGTAGATGGTGGTGGTTTTTCGTTGATATTTTCATCGGTACGTGATACATTTGCAGAACGTGGTTTAGGTATTGGAGGCATTGAATGACGATCAGCATCGTGTAATGGTGTAGCAAGTAATGATGATTCAGTAGACTGCTTAAAAATAAAGAACTTATTTATTATTTTTAAATGTCGAACTATTCTTACAAATCAAACAACTTTGATGGAATTAAAATTTAGAGTAAACTATGCAGTAATGAATAGGCATGTCAGACATTTCAATTTTTGATTCTTCTGTCCAATAATAAATGGTAACAACAAAAACTAATACTTTTTCAAAACTTTTCTGAGTAGTTCTATATGATGTTTTTGCAAAAGTTATTCAAAAACGTTTTTGATCAAATTAAACTTTTCCTATTGATAAAAACAATGGAGAATTTTACAGTTTTTCTTTTTAACATTTTTCTCGTACAAAACAAATCTCTCTTTAGTTTAATACCATTGTCACCAATATATTCTCAGCTAAATATCAGTTTTACCCTGTACCGGCGTTGCTACATATGACTGACAACGTTCACGTGTTTTATCATATAATCGAGCAATATGCTGTTTTATATATGGATGTTGTAAAATTTGCTTAGCTGTTGGTCTATTTGCTGCATCTTTATCTAACATAGCATTAATTAATTCAATTAATGGTTTACTATAAACATCAGCTGATGGTAAAGGTGGTGTTTGGCCACGAACAACTTTTAATACAAGTGAACTAATATCACCAGCTTTAAATGCATGTTCTAATGTTGCCATTTCATAAACACAACAACCAAGTGCCCATATATCTGATTTTTGACCATAGGGTTGATTTGAAAATATTTCTGGACTCATATAATATCTAAGAAAGAAATTATAGAAAAAAAAAACTTTTTTCAATATTATTTTAAACCAAAATACTTACGGTGTACCAATAACAGTTGTAGCTAAATCTGCTCCATTATTATCTAATATTTTTGCTATACCTAAATCACCAACTTTAACTATTTCATGTTTAGTTAAAAAAATATTTTGTGTTTTCAAATCACGATGTAATATAGATCTATCATGCATATATTGTAATGCAAGTGTTATTTGTATAAACCACTCAATAATTTGTTCTTCATTTAATAGTTGTTTTTTACGATATTTTAATTTTGTATACAAATCTCCACCTTCGCAAAATGCCATAACAATATTTAAATAATGATCACGTGAACGAAATGATTCAATATATGCAACTATATTTGGATGTTTAAGAGAAGACAATAATTGTGCTTCACGTTCGGCAGCAGCAAGTTCATTTTTTTCATTATTCGAACGTCCAACACAAACACGTTTAAGTACACAACGGCGAGGTTTACTTTTACTACCAATACTTGATTCAAGTGGTGACACAAGCCATACTTCACCATAACTGCCACGGCCAAGTACTTTGATTACTTTATAACGATCTTTGACTAGAATTAGTTCATTATCAGAAGTGGTTGAAGTAGGTGTATTGTTTTCTGCCATATTAGTTTTTTTTCTACTACTTATAAAAAATGTATGAGAACATGTAAAACATAAGTATTTGTTACCATTAATAAAGCATAATTCTCAAGAGGTTTACCTTGGTAACAGATATTATTCTTACAAAGATTTTGATATAACATGCAAACCTAACGAATATACTAATATATTTAAAAAACAAAGGAAAAATTGTTATGGTAGTATTTCTTTTCATTAATGGTTTCAAGTCACGATCAGATGGCACCACTAAACATACTCGATTTTGTTACCAAGAACAAAAAAAAAGATAGAACCCACTGAACTCGGAAAAGTAAATTTTGTAACAGTTATTTTCTTGATATACAATAGATAATATAGTCTTAAGAAAATGTCGAATGTATCACGAATATATCTCATTATGATTGAGCTAAACATGTATGTACAACATTTGTTCAACGATCGTATCTAACAGTTGAATTGATGCAAGTTTAATATTTTTTCATACGCAAAAGCACACTTATGTCATTTAGTCACAATCATTGTTTCGTCATCATCATTATTACATGTGATAATACGAGTAATTTCTACATCACTTAATACTCTTTGTTAACTATTTTCCCTCTCTTTTTTCTTTTCACTTGCATATTTATTTACAATAACAAAGGCATATTTCTATTTATATATTCTATAAGTCGTAGATGTAAGAAAGATGCTTGTGATAAAACGATGTAAACAACATGACCGATCTCCAACTCAATCATCTTCATCATCTCATAGACTATTTGCAGATTATCCTTATCCGACATTAACTAAACTTGAAAAAACATGTGAACAACAACAGAAACTATATAATCATTCTCATACTCCAATATCTTTACGACGATATAAAGATTATTTAAACAAAATGTTAAGCACATTAAATAGTCTGCATCATCATAATTCTCCAATATCAACTCCAGAACAAATTGTTCAGCAAACAGATATTGATAGATATTTATCAAAAGCTCATGTTAATAATTCACAACAAAAAAACAGACCAACTGATAATAAACAATTATTTGTTAGTTCAACAAATTCAATGATACATGTTCACAATGGACAAAACAATGAACAAGATGTAAAAGGACAAAATATAACAAATTTGGATTATCATATTAATTATAATAAAGGTTGAAGTTATCTTTCAAATCAGTTAATTTTTTTATTTTGTCTTGTTATAAACAAAAATAAAAAGAAACCATTGTATAACATTGAATAGTTGTCTTCAAATACTTCATCAATTGAAGTAAGTAAAAAAACATGAATAAATTATTGATTTATTTATTCTTTTTTTTCTTTTCGAATTAATATTAATATTTTCCATATTATTCGTATGAATACAAATAGAATGAAAATAATCAAAAGAAAACAAATGAGAATATCTAATGAATATTTTTCCATCCAATTCATCTGACTATCATATGATACTATTTGTTTTTGTAAATCACGTCCATATTTACTCATATATTCAATGATATTTTGAGCACGTTTTAAACCATCACCATATATACGAAATGAATCTGCTATTTTTTTTGTATTACGACGATATATATGTGGATTATTTAATATTAAAAGAATTTTTTCAACTAATTCATTTGATGTAAAATTATTTTTATCAATATATAAACCCATATGTAATTCTACACTACGTTTAGCAACTTGATATTGATCAAGAAAAAGTGGAAATGCAATATGTGGAATACCAAACACAATTGATTCATGCATTGAACTCATACCACAATGATTTATATAAATTGAACGCTCTTGTTGCATAGCTGGATGTGATAAGATTGTTTTTTGTGGTACAAAACCTTCAAGACGAAATCGACTATCATTACTTGTTAAAGTATTACCACGAGCCCATAAAACACGTATTTGAGAAGAATTTTTTGTTTCTATTAATTTCATAAAAGCATAAATAAGTTTATTTGATTGTTCTTGTGTAAGAAGACCAATTGAACCTAAACTTATATAGATAAGTGTATCATTTTGTTGAACAATATCATTAAGCCATACAAGTAAATCAGGATTAATTGGTTGTAAACGATATTGATATACAAATGGACCTAAGAAATGAATAGCAGGATTAATAACTGCACGTGAAATTTCAAATGGTGATGCTGTACTAACGAATACACTAAGATAATGTTTTTTAATTAAATATTCATAATCAAAATTTCGTTCATAAATACGAGAAAATATAAAATATGTTTGATATGGTATTATTAATGAACGATAAAAAAATAATTGAATACGACCAATAAAAGTCGATGATGAATAAGGAACAATATATGATGGTGTATGCCAACGTGGTGTCATACTTGGTAAATTAAGTGCATCAATAAGAAATGGACAAACAACAATAGCTGGTATGGAACCAAGTTGTTCAGCTAAATCAATCGCCCATAACATATTTAAATCGAAAATAATTACACGAGGTTTAGCATGTTTTTTACGAAGTAATGGAAGAAGTGTTTCATAAGCAACACGATTAAAACTATGAAAAAGATGAGCCATACGAGATACAAAACTGAGATAATTTCTTAATGGTTGTGAATCCATTAATGAAAATTGATGCATATCATCAAGAGTAACATCATATGTAATACCACCATCAATATAATTAAGACCTTCATCAGTTACCCATGATGAAACATTAACATCAGCATAGGACGGTACACTAACAAGTATTTCAGTATCATTATCAGTTCCATTAAATGTTAATTGTTTAGCTAATTCGAGAATTGGATTTAAATGACCGCGTTCAGGTGGAGCAATTAATAAAATATAATTATTAGCTAAAAGAAAATTTTGTTATAGAAATTAATAATATTAAAAAATTGATTTTTATTTTTTTCTAATCGAAAGAATTAAAAGAAAAGATATCAAGGACACTCGACTCAAAAACCAATACCTAAAGAAAAAAATTTCAATGTTTTTGTGTTGTCCAATTTTCTAATGTAATTAAATAATAATAGGAAAAAAAATGTCATTTCCAAGTAAACGTGATTTATGACTTGATACTGCCTTACATGCATAATCTAAACATATAAACGGCGATGCTAGATCGTATAGACAATCAAATATATCTGTCAACAGAAATAATGCTTATCTTAATCGTCCAGAATACTTTAAGATCTACATTCTGTAAACTTATCAAAATCAATAATAAATCTTTGTATAGATATTATTAAAAAAAATGAAAGCATTCAAAATCAATTTACCTTCTTGAGAACAATCCACTGGATAAATAACTAACAATACCAACAAAATGCCAAAGTTCGTCATCTTTTCTCCTCCATGATCTGGAACGAGATATAGATGATTCGAAATTTTTTTTTGTTTTGTTTTGTTAGACTTATTATTTATTTTTATTCCTTTAGTGAGAAATAGCAAAGATAAAAGACAATTTGATCATGTGAAACAAAAATTGAATTAGGCTAACAAATCACGTTTACATGACAAACAATAGGAAGAATAATAGAAAAAATTGTGTAGATGAGCGTCACATAGAATGACCAATATTGCCCATAAGAAAGATGAATATATATTCAATCGTTTACGATTGCAAGTCTTTACGCATGTTCTTCTTCTTCGCCTTCCGCACCTTCGCCTTCTTCTGCAACATAAATTACATACATCAGTCTAACAAAAACAATAACAAATACAAAAAAA